>PVKS010007533.1:43016-72544 GCA_004027875.1 Aplodontia rufa | reverse complement strand
ATTCTTCCTAAGCCCTCCCCCCACCCTGTCCCCCACCCTACACCTCCAGGTATCCTAGGTAGTCATCCCCCTGTTGCGTTAAGAATCGTACAATTTGAAGTTATTATTAGCTTAGCCATCTAACATACTGCTTCCCCATGTATTCTAGCTTCCACAGATGAGAGAAACCATTCAGCCCTTGAGTCTCTGAGTTTGGGATACTTCACTTAACATAATTTTTTCCATCTCCATCCATTTGATATCAAAAGCCATAATATTGTCTTCTCTGATGGCCAAGTAGTATTCCATTGTATATATGTACCAAAGTTTTTGTATCCATTCGTCGAGTGAGGGGCATCTGTGTTGGTTCCACAATCAGCTATAGTAAATTGAGCTGCTATAAACATTGAGGAAGCCACATCACTACAATATGCTGATTCTAACTCTTTTGGGAAAATACCCAGGAGTGGGATAGCTGGGTCATAAGGTGGTTCCATCCTTAATTTTTTGAGGATTCTCCACACCGCTTTCCAAAGTGGCTGAACCAGTTTGCAGTCCCACCAGCAGTGTGACAGTGTTCCTCTTTTCCCACAGCCCCTCTAGCATCTGTTGTTCGAATTTTTCATTTTTGCCATTCTAACAGGAGGACGTATCTCATTGAAGTTTTGATTTGCATTTCTCTTATTGCTAGTGATGTAGAGCATTTTCTCATATATTTATGGGCTTTCTGGACTTCCTCTGGTGAGAAGTTTCTTTTTAGATCAGTAGCCCATTTATTGATTGGATTATTTGTGATTGTGTTTTAATTCTTAAGAAACCTGAGGACTCTGGTTAGAGAAATGTGGTTAATTATCAAATTGAAGACAAAATAAAAGGGCAAATATGATTTGTGTAAAAAATATTCACAGAAGATACACTGGAATTTCAAAATGGTATGTGAGAAGAGATTCAAGAGATGAGACATAAGGAAGTATGTTATTATTGAATAATTAATAAATGCTTATTTTATGCTTATAAAATTTGGATCATTTGGACAAATGAAAAATAAACTCCTTTATCATTTTGAAATAAGGGCAGGTATTCGGGAATATTGGTCTTCTTCACAAAACATCTGAGACTGCATCTGATAGTCACTACCACTAATTCTACAATAATCCTTAATGCTTTTTAGAGTTGTGTATTCGTTCTGAATTTCATGATACTTTACACTCAAAGCTCTTCACCAGAACTATGACTTAATGCATATTGCATTTGACAAAGATATACTATAATTCCTTGATTTAAACCAATAAACAGTGAAACTATTCTCTTTTAATTGTATACAATCATGTACGTTTCAGTAATTAATTACTATGCATAAAATTAATTTAATCTTTAATAAAATATAATGCTTTTACTCACACAAAACTTTATTTTTATTATGAAGCTGAATATTAAACTTCCAAATTTCAATTGGTTCTCAATTCCTCATCATTTTCTCCTTAAAAATTCCTAATCCTCACTTTTTAACTCTTTGAAAAGTTCATTTTTCAGAGTGAGTTATAAAACAAATTATGGAAACAGATTCTACATACAGCAAGAAACTGTTCACTCCATATTATCATTTACTTGATTTTTTTCAAGAAAGAAATTTATTCTGATATCAGCTCTAAAAGTTCAACATTGTAGGATACTCTTCACCTGCCGTTGTCTGAGAATCCAAATAATACTTATGCAATAATTTAATTATGGAAAATTCAAAATCTAAGCATTTATATTGCCTCTGGAGGTGAAATATAGAAGAATCAAGAGACTGGGGTATGGGTGCTGTGGGGTAATTCTGGTTTAAGAACAAATGTATATCATATTGTTACTTTATATGCACTTATAATTATACAATAATGCAACTCCTTAATAATTTTTAAAGGTTATAGAGAAACCAACAGAATTTGCACAATTTTTTTGTAAAAGGGATTTCAGAAAGCTTATTTTAAGGATGTATTATCGCTCACAGGCGAATCATGAAGATGGTCTCTTTTGTCTGAGGCCCCTGTCTCCTGGACTGGGCTCATCTTCTCCCTCCACTATTGCTTTTCCAGTATTCTCATGTTTCTTTCTCATTATCAATGGTAGACAATGTTTTATTGTATTGCTCATCCTACCAAGTGTTTGTTTTTTATAAGGATCAAATCCTTAAACTAAGTGGATAAAATTTAATTGCAAGATATTCTCAAAGTTAGTTTATCCGGGTTGGGGTGTGTATGTGTGTGTGCATGAAAAAAGGATTATGCAAATCACCATGGCATCACCTCATGATGTCTATGTTGTGTTTCATGTATTCAAATTTAAATCTCCAAGACTCCAAACGCTACAGAACAAATACAAGGAGTGTAGCAAAGTTTGGTTTCTCTACTGGCATTTTCCTTGAATTGATTCTAATATCAAATGTTTTGAACATATTATTATTACTATTTCATTGTTTTGAGGTCTTTATACAACTCTGAAGCCATAAACCAGATACTGAGTGCTCCCTGTTGGTGATCCAGCAAAACATGGATCTTTTCTGCTAAGACAAAAAGCTAGTTTTCTGGGAAGAGTAATAATGATCAGGCTCATTGATGGTCATATAACATGGACATAAATTACTTCTTTTTAGTAAATCTATGAATTGTTAATTATTTGGAAAGATTCTTTTTGAGGATAATTAGCCTTTAAAGAAACTATATAAATTCAGGGATTGGAGCACTTGCCTGGCATTGTGAGATACCACATACACAACTAAGTGTCAGAGAAATAAACATCTGATAGAAAAATAAATAAAATTGATTCTCTTTCTCTGTCCCCCCCTAAAAAAACTATATAAATTCATACAAAGTCAGGAAAGATGATAGCAATAATGCCTATGGAATAATGGGACTCCCGTCTCATTCTCCAGGTCTCTTCTGGTCTAGCTCTTACATGTCTCCCAGATCCTGAATCAATACAATCTGCTTCATACCTCTCCTGTTGGGATTTGATATTAAATCCTTAAATTTTGTCCTGGTACTAGAGTTGTAACTTAGAGTTGCAACAGATTGCAAAGTGTTTTGCATTCTGTGAGTAGGTCACCTGACTTTGAGCTCTCCTGTAGCCCTAGTTCTTAGCATTGAACATTTACCTGCCTTGGATCTATTCTAAGACCCTGGTCTCATTAACTTGCCTTGTTTACTAGTTATGTGACATAAGTACCAGGGCTTTGCATTTCTCTTGTTTGGCTCTTGTTTCAAGATTGAAGACTGTTTTGTAAATACAGCCTCAGAGGTAAAGTCTTAATCCTGCAGATTTCTCCAGGTGGACCCATGGCCACCCTGTCAAGCTTTCTGGTATTGTACACCTGTACCTTCCATATCTTGCCAGTTCCTTCAGCCTGCTGGGAGATAGCATCACAGCTAGAACTTCTCCACCCAGGACTGATTATGCTTGAATCCTGAATAGAATAATTCAAAAAGGTCAGCCAGGCCGGAGCTACAACCCCTAGTCCTGCCCCACATGAAAGATCCCTCAAGAAATCTTCAGAAAGAAGGGATATTAGATACAGTGTCTGAACAGAACATGACAAAGCCACCCAGAAAGACACAAGATGTTACCTGAAAAGCAAAGATGGAGGTGCAAAACTAGCGGGAAGAATAAAGAAATGAACCATTTAAGCAAAACCAGGTTCAAGGCGAAGTAGGCAGAGCTGGAGCAAGCCTGGGTGAAGAGCAGGTCTGCACAGAGGAAACAGTGCAGTGGGAGACAGACCAACAGGCTCTTTAAACAGGCTTGGTGCACGCTTGAGGATCTGGGTAGGGTGAGAAAAGAGCCCAAAGCGCTGAGCTCCACCAGCAAAACGCCTGCTTTGGTCTTCTGCACTGCTTCACTCTGAGTAAGCTGCAATGGTTTGCTTAAAAAAAGGAAAGTCCCGAAATACAGCAATCAGATCCCTTCTGAGTCATCGATTCTGACATCCGGGACTATGCCAGGGGCATTTACATGAAAATAAGACATTTTATTTTTAAATACATTTAAAAATTATCTTCTTGTTGAAATTACTGAAAGGTAATTGTAGAAAATTAGGAAAATGCAAGTAAGTAAAAAGAAGAAACAAAAATTCACAAACATATCATTTGTTTATAAGTACTATTTGTATAAAATAGTTTTGGAGCTTCTATACATTATTTACATATGCAATGCTTTTCTCTCTCTCGATGTGTACAGATCTTTTAAAATCAGAGGGTACACTGCATTCTGTTGGCAGTTTGCCTTTTTCATGTGGGAATTGTCATAGATCTTTAACAGAATCACTTTCAAACATTTTTCTTTTTTCTACTTTCCTTTCATCGAATGATCAGACAGCTCTTTAATTTTCTATATCAGTAACTTTGAATTATCCAATACAGTTTTTTTAAAGTAGGCTTAAAATGGCCTCATTCTAAGTCCAATTGCTTATAAAGAATTTTAATTGAGAGAAATTGTTAAATAGGCAAAGAATTCGAACAAAACAAACCAAATAACTGAGAGTAGTGGAGTATTGACTTGAAAGAAAAGACTTCGCATACTTTGAAGTTTTTTCCTGATTTTAAAATGAAAACAAGCAACTCCAATTCCCAACTTGTCTCAGAGCTCTTGTGATATATATTTTATTCAACTTAAATGATCACTTATTGCTATTATGATTGTTTTCTATGGATAAAACATGCAGCAAGTGTCTAGAAGGCAATCATTCTGTGAAAATACAGGTCCAAGCAATGTGTTCTTGCATGATTCCCTAATTAGCATGATTCTAACACATGATTCTAAATTTCATGTGTTTTTAGGACCATGAAGCACAACGTACAGGGCTGTCTCATTCTGTGGATGCATCTCTGTGAAGGTTCTTGCAAATGTTCCCACACAAAACAGCTCTTGAGCTACTTGAAGCTCTGACCTAGAGACATCTATCTGGACCATGAAATCTTACACCTCCCAGTGTGGAATATTTCTTTTTCTGTTTGACCACAAAGCTCAGGCAGGTGTCCATACCCACTTAGCCAATTCTATCAACAACTTTCTTAACTTTGCTGGAGTATGTAGATTCCTGTCTTGATCATTGTCTGGAGAGATGTCTTTTAACCATCACATAATAAATGTTTTCCTTGCATGATACAGTTTTGGACTCTTGTGGCTGATCCGAAAGATTCAGTACTTGTATTATATCGCATTACTGCCTTCACAGAATTTAAACTGGGCTACTCATTTCTTATAATATATGTGGTTGCTTCTAAGTCCCTTGTAGTAAAATGATATGTCTTGCTTAAAAATAATCACAGGGATTTAATGAGCTGCCATTACTTCTGGGCATGTGGATTCTGTGATTCAAACATTCAAGATTAGCTTCTTTTGCTTTTTCTTTTTTAAAGAGAGAAGGACAGTGAGAGAGACAGAGAGAATCAATTTTTATTGAGTTTTTCACTTGACTTTCGTTTCTCTGACAGTTTTGTAAGTGGGTGCTGGGATTTGAACCTGTGTACTTGTGCATGCTGGGCTGCCAAGCCACTGCTCCAGTCCCTCAAGGATAGTTTTAAAAATAATTAGCTTGCTGGGTGCAGTGGTGCACATCTATAATCCCAGTGGCTCAGGATTAAGGCGGGAGGACCACAGGTTCAAAGAGAGCCTCAGCAACTAAGTGAGGCCCTAAACAAATTAGTGAGACTCTGTCTCAAAATAAAAAATAAAAAAAGTTCTGGGAATGTGGCCCAGTGGTTAAGCACTCCGGTTTCAATCTCCAGTACCAATAAATAAATAAATAGCTAAATAATAATAAAAATACTTGAAACTTGTACTGTATTGACACAATTTCCTCTTGAACAGTCTATGATTATGGTATTCTTTGATTCTGTTTATAAAACCTTGTTATTTTTCCTGCGGATGGTCTACTCAGTGGTTGAATCCATAGGACTGGAGAAGCATTGTTTTTTCAGGGCTGAGGACTGAACTTGGGGCCTTGCGAATGCTAGGCAAGCGCTCTGCCACTGAGCTAAATCCCCAACCCCTGGAGAAGCATTTTTAATGGACTCATTAGTAGTTCTCTCCAAAACTTTACAGAGTTTTGGTCTTTTTTGGGTTTTTTTGTTTTTTTTAACAACTTTATTTTTAGTTTTTCACATGGCCTTCGTTGCTCCAACACTTAGTTGTGTACATGGTGCTGGGGTTTGAACCCGGGTCCTCGTGCTTGCCACGCAAGCGCCAAAACCGCTGAGTCACCGCTCCAGCCCCTTTACAGAGTTTTGTGACCAAGGAACCATTTCTCCTAACACTTCTTTACCTTCTCCTGAGGAGTGGTTTTCAGAAGGATGACTGGCCTGAGCAAGATTTTCATGGTTTGGTAGAGGAATGATCTGTGTAATGGCTTTTCTGATAGGGTTCATCCTTTAAAGACTCAATCATCTCTTTTCATTTTCCTGCTTTGACATATCACTCTATATCACCTCTCTGTCTTTCTCTCTCTCTCTCTCTCTCTCTCTCTGTTAGCATTTAGAATCACACCAGTTTCTAAGGATGGCATCTCGTTCCAGGGCCAGTATTCCCTCTGCTCCTCCGAGCCCTTTCCATCCTGCAATCCCTGTGGTGGCAGTGCAGCTGGGCTTCTCATTTCCTTATCTTTTCCCAGAAGGTCCCTGGCAGCCCTCCTCATTTAAGACTACCTGTGACTGGGAACTGAGCTCTCATGCTGTATTCCTGCAATGGAGTTAACCTTCCACTATCTCTATTTAGTTTTCTGGTGTTTGTCGCTCCCCCCTGGGTTCTGGAGCGGGGAGCGGCGGAACGGCCTTTGGGGACCTTAGCCATTCCCCAGGGGGCCAGCAGGACACTGGGAACCAGCAGCCGGCAGGACAGGGCTGGGGACGGACGGGGGGAAGAGGAGTCGCTCCACGCAGCGTTCCTGTGTGAGAAGCGGGCAGAACGACTTAGCGAGCCGTCCTCCGAGGGGCCGAGTTAGGGCAGGGATGGGGCGAGGAGTCGCTCCCCGCTGCACTCCAGAGCGAGGAACAGGTAGAATGACTCAGCAAGCCTGAGCCATCCTCCGAGGGGCCTAGTTAGGATAGGGATGGTGAAAGGAGTCGCTCCCCGCTGCACTCCAGAGCGAGGAACCGGCAGAATGACCCGATGCTGGGCCGTCCTCCGAGGGGCTGAGTTAGGAAGGGTTGGGGAGCCGGGAACAAGGGGGCGAACACCGGCGGCTGGAACACGGGGCCTGCATCTTGTACCGCTGCTGATCTGACGTCTCTGCTGATCTCTCCGGTTCTACGCGTCTTCTCTGCTTTCTCCCTTCAGGACTCGGCTGCTTGCTTTCTTGCTTTTCTCTGGCTACTGCTGCTTTTTGGGCTGCTTCTTCTCTGGCTGCTTTCTCTTCTTTGGCTACTTACTTCTTGGGCCGCTTGCTCTACCTGACTAGCTGCTACTCTATTTATCCATTAGAGCAACCAATAGGGTACAATGCAAACACCTTTCTCCAATTGTAACAAATGAGTGGCCGAATAGCTTAGTCATGCGGTCAGGCAATTTGCTAATTACAAGCCAGCTGGACCCCTTAGAGTTGTTTACCACCAATTCTTCTATAAGCCAGCTGAGCCTCATGTTCCCAACAGGTGTTTGATTTTGTTTTCTCTTTGGCTTGAAACACATTCTCTCCTCTCCTCCCCAATCTATCAAAACATAAAAATGATGTCTTTATTGAAACCTTTAGTATCAGGGCTGGTGCAGTGGCCCAGTGGTTTTGGCGCTTGCCTTGCATGCACAAGGACGTGGGTTCAAACACCAGCACCACATACAAAACAAAGTGTCAGAGCAACAAAAGCCACATAAAAAACTAAATAAAATTGATTCTCTCTCTCTCTCTCTCTTTCACTGTCCCGCTGTCTTAAAAAAAAAAAACCTTAGTATAAAGTCTGTAGTATGTTATATTCAAGTAGTCTGTTTGTCTATGATGTGCTCAGCATGTTACAATAATTTTTTCTTTGAAAAATGTAATGATAATGTTCCTTGGGGCAAGTCACATGGTGCAGAACAGTTACAAATTCAGTGAACATAAATCCCGTGGTCTTGCTCTTAATAAGAGTCCAAGACAATCTTTTCCAATGCACATATTTGCTTAGTGTTCAGAAATTGTTCCTTAATTATTAGAGTTATAATTAATGATTCCATTCTGAGATGTTAAACACCTGTCAAACTGACTTTTGGGCCCATATGGTGCACTCTAGTGGAGTCTACTTGAATTACAAAGTCAGGTTACCAACTCATTCTTGCCATTTTTAGAAGGGTGGAGCACGACTTGAAGAGACAGGAATTAGTGAAAAATGCATACAGCACAACAATAATGGATTTTAAAAATGGAGGACTTTTTAAATTAAAGAAGCATAGGCTTGGGGCTGGAACAGTGGCTCGCTGGTTACGGCACTTGCCTGGCATGTGAGAGTGCGCAAGTTCGAACCCCAGCACCACATACACAACAGTGTCAGAGCAAGAAAACCATATGAAAAACTAAAGAAAATTGATTCTCTATTTCTCTCTCTCTCTCTCTCTCTGTCCCTCTCTCTTTAAAAAATAAATAAATAAAAATGAAAAGGAGGTGGGAATATCCAGCTCCTTTCATTCCTTCTAATAAACCCTTAGAAGAGAGATTTAGCCACATCAACTTAGAAGAGAGATTTCTGCCCTACACCTGTGTCTGAAGGAGATAAGTAAGTCAGGCAATTATAACCCTGTATGGGTTCACTTTCGGAAGGTTTCAAATAGGTATTAAACATTATTTTTATCAAAGATTTACAGAGCTTGAAATTGTACTTAAGTTGTGGTCATTTTTTTCCTGGGCTACTACATACATTGTAACTCCTGACAAGCCACTACACACAGCTATACCTTTACACTTAATTGAGAGACTGAAATAGAACTTTTACAGGATCAGGCAATGCCACAACATTCTGAAACACAGCCAAGTTCTCTAATAATGTTCAAGGGCCAGAGACACCATCACTACAAATGTCTAGTCCATTCTTCATCAATATAGCAAATTGTGTGTGTGTGTGTGTGTGTGTGTGTTGTGTATTTAAGAAAGAAAACCCAACAAAGGATGTAGATATGAAACTATGAAATGTTGCACAACAGAGAGGACCAGGTCTGTGTTATTTTACCAGACAGCTCTGAGGCTAGGCAAACCAATGAACTGCCAGGGTCTCCCCATTCTCATCTGTAAAATTAGGAAGCAGCCCAAAATTTCTTTATTGTTTGCTTCCTTACTTGAGTTTATCTATGAAATTGCATTGTTTCCAAGTAGCAAATGATTTCAAAGTCCCTGAAAATCCATGAAAATTTTAGGGAAAGATTTTAACATCCATGTTAAAGTCCTGTCTGCACCTCAGGAGAAGAACATGTAACCTTGTTAACACTAGATGTTAGGTTAACACAGAGGGAGTAAACCATAAGCAACAGACGTTTATTTGGCTTTTGGTTCTGGAGGCTGAGAAGGCCAAGTTCAAGGGGCTACATCCGGTGAGGACTTTCCTGCCACCTTGTAACGTGGCTGAAGGTATTGCACATGGACAGAGGGAAAAAGAGAGGACTAAACTCACTCTGACGACAACCAACTCTCTGGAGAACAAACTCAACTGCCTGACAAGGACCTAAATCCCCTTATGATCTAATCACCTCCTAAAAATCCCACTTTTTTTTAGAGAGAGAGAGAGAAAGTGAGAATCAATTTTATTTAGTTTTTCAGGTGCCTTTTATTGCTCCAACACTTCATTGTGAATGTGGTGCTGGAGTTTGAACCCCTGTCCTCACACATGCTAGTCAGGCACCATTACCACTGAGCCACCACTCCAACCCCAAAGTCCCACTTCTGAATACTGTTATAATAGCAATTAAATTTCAATACAGATTTTGGAGAGGACATTCAATTCATAATAGTACGTAGTGCTAATTTACTACAGAAACTTTACTCAACTACATTATAGTTCTATATTAAGGCACGAGCCAAGAGCAATTGAAGAATTTCCATATAGACACCCAGAAGAAATTTCTGCATTTAATTAGCTCTAAATAGTCACTACATTTAGTTCATTTCTCAGAGTACTTAAATTATTATCTCTTTGTTGTAAAAATATTGGTGGAAGAGAATAATTTTGATAAGTTTTCAAATAACTTGGCAAAAATCATTCTAAAAATGGATACTATATAGATTAACACAGAAAACATGAACTACTATGAGAGAATTCAGTTACCCAGAAATCCACGTGCAGTTCATGTCAGCAAAGAATTGGTCTCAACCCAATGACAATTACCTCCGGTAAAGTTCTTGTCTGTCTTATTTTATTTCCTGTCATACAGGTATGCTCAGATGGTGTAAATAAATCCATGGTTATAAATGTCATGCATTCTGATTGATGTTTGAAATGTGACTAAAATAATGAAATATAATAGCATATTTTTAGCTTGGTCATTCTGTAAACACTGAAGAACCCCCAAATGATAATCATATCCATGTTCATAAAGCATTCTATTACCAGATGCATGATTTTTTAAAAGTAGCTTATAGAGATGGAAGACCTTGTAGGGAATATATTTATATATAACAGAAGTTCTCATTCTAGAAAAGCACACATTTGCTTGAGCTGTTTTCTTCCTGTTACATAAGGACATGGGAGTCAGCCAATGGACATCTTGCTTCAGAGAATTGACAGATGCTTTCAGAGTGAAAGTGGAAACAAGCCAGGAAGTGCAAATTGGCACACTTCATATTCACTCTGGACAAGACATTTATTTAATGAAAGATGTTCAACTAGTTTTCCAGTTTTGACATCGGCCTTACGACTTTATAAACACATTTTATTGCCCACTTCTTTGAGTTTTTTTAGTAGTAATTCATATACTTGCTTTCATAAATGCAATGCTACATTTTATTACATAGTAAAAATGAACTGCAATATGGTAGGTGGCCAGAAATACTGAATATTTTTCATTTTCTGTTTTGAGACAGGGTCTCACTAAGTTGGCCAGGCTGGCCTTGGACTTGTGATCCTCCCCTCCTTCCTCAGCCTCCCAAGTAGCTGGGATTAGTTGTGTGCCACTGTACCTGGCCACGGGTGCTTTTTTAGATACAGTGAGAAACTGTATTTGCATGGGAATGATCAATTAGTAAAAGAAAAAAATTAATATGGCATTTCCTGTAAATGTTCCTTACCCCACAATACTACGCTTTATTAGTGTGCTGTGTGCTTGAAGGTCCCCAACTTGCGCTGCTCAGCAGCACATTTCCAGCCGACTGTGCTGTATGATGGAAAGGGCATGGGTTCTGAAATATGACAACACTACCTTCAAACCTAGCTATACCCACTCATCAGCAAAGCAACCTTGGACACTGACCCTCAGTTCCTTCATTTACACAAGTATAATGCTGTTTAATTAAATTGGCTGTTATGAGGATGAAATCAGGACATAACATTTGTCATACCTAGTGGGTAGGAGTTCAATAGCTGCCATTTCCCTTAAAAGCTCCCTTCCACCTTTAAAACAAAAACCAACCAAAATATAAAACAAAAACAAAAAAAAAGAAAAGAATCCAAAACCTGGGCTCATCAAGTTTGTCCTTGTTTTGTGTGATGTAAAACTTAAGAATACATGATTTCAAAAGTGCTATGGTTTTAATGTGTCCACAAAATTTCTTGTGTTGGAAAATGGATCCCCAGTGCAACATGTTGAGAGGTGGGACCTTTGAGAGGAGATTGGGTCCTCTGCCCTCATGACTGGATTAATACATTTGTGGTTTAGTGGGTTAACTGGTTGTGGAGTTTGTTGCTAAAGTGAGCTGTCTCAGCTAACTCTGGCAACCTTGGCTCACCATGTGATGTCTTTCTGTGTGCCATGCTACAGCAAGAAGGCCCTCACCAAGTGCTGGTGCCATGCTCTTGGGCCTCCCAGACTCCAGAACTTTGAGCTAAATGAGCCCCTATTTATAAATTAGTGTGGTATGTAATCATAGCAAGAGGATACAGAACAAGATGAATGATGAATATATATTTAGAAGGAAAAAACAAATAAGTTAGATTTTTTAAAAGCTAATTTAAAAATCCAGATGAAACATCATATTTTTGATCATCTTTGCACCTGATAATATTGTAATAACATTTTTCTATATCAAGAAAAGAATATTAATTCAGATTTTCTCCTAGCATAGGTTATTAAGCTTGCTTTTTATTGCATCTTGTCTAGGAAAGGTTTTTTTTTTGTTTGTTTGTTTGTTTTCAGAGTCATAACTATAATTGGTAGTGGCATTTTAAATTTTTGAATTGTTGTCCACTTTAGGACATTTTAATCATTTCTTTGATATAGGAGCTGCAGATTTGGAAGAATTTGAAGTTTTTTTTTTTTTTGGTTTTTTTTTTTTTTAAAGAGAGTAGGACAGTGAGAGAAAGAAAAAAGAGAAAATCAATTTTATTTAGTTTTTCATTGGCTTTCTTTGCTCCAACAGTTCTTTAGTTCTTTGTGTACATGCTTCTAGGGTTCAAAAGAGCCATAACCACCAAGCCACAGCTCCAACTCCCAATTTGAAGTTTTAAGTAACAAATTTTACATACCTTTAAATTGGCAACACTTGATCAAGTTTTGGTTGATTTTTCTCACATTGTGATGCTGGATAGAGTGGGCAGTAGTACTTACAGAAGTTATTTTTGCACCTAGTCAGCCAGCAATGTGCCTTGATGACTGTGTACCCTATAATTCCCAGTAAATCCAAATGAAATCATCTCTAATTCAACTTCCCTTAATTGCATCTCACACTAAGGTGGGGGAGTTAAAGTGGGAAAAGAATGGTCTTACGATCAATTACAGATAAAATATTTTGCTACTGCCAAGTTTATATAAAGCTTCATCACATGATTACATAGCTGAGCTCCTCCACAGGCCTTGCAGGGTGAGTCCATGTAACTGAGGGGCCCTGAGGTTTAAACTTTCTTAGCTTCTCCTAAAATTCACCTTTACCTATGATTACTTTCATCTTCCTCCTTCCTTCCTTTCCTGCTCAAACTTGGGCCACCTCTTTGTATTTCTTCACCATCAGCTCTCAGCATTCTGACTTCCAGCTCTATCACATTGAAATTGCTGTCATGAATGGAATCACATTCAACTAGTTTTCTTCAATTCTCCAACTTGATTTTTCTTATCACATTTCAGGCTGAGGATCACAGTGCTGTGATCCCCATGGCCCTCTATACTCATTGCCCCTTGAGCTCCGGAGAGAGCTCTCAGATCTGGTGGCTCCAGCTGTGACTTCTCTTGTTGGTTTCCAAATCTCAAACTCCCACCTCACCATTTTATCATGATCCACATTCATCTTCCCATCCATTTGAAAGGCAGATCTCTTCAGAGTTTTACCATCCCTTTAAAATCAAATGTTCAAACCTACCTCGTACTTCTTATTTCTAAATTTACCCCATCTGGACTATACCATTTGGAAAACCTAATTATTTATTTTGAAATACAGTTTTCTCAAAAGACAAAAGGCTTTTGTCTCTTCCTTTTTCCTCTGTGTCTTTCTTTAAATTCCTAGACCAAGCCGGTTATATAGTGGCTACTCAGGAGATATGTGCAGTTTAAATAATTAAAGAATACATTTTAGAATGTTGGGGAAAAATCTATCTTCTGTTTCTTGTAGATCATGTTCATCCTTGTTTTTGCAATTTGGCTTTACAGGCTTAATGTTTATTAAACTTTCAGGAAATCTTGAAACATGGGGAAATAAGGGGAAAACCGCTAAGATTTATTTATGAAGATAATGGCACATGCACAACACTCCAATTGTTTGGTCCTTCATTAAGATGAGGAAGACAGTCAAACATTACCATCTGCCATCCAGAGAATTATAAAACTACAAAACACACACTCACATTAAGTCAGTTGATGACTCACCGCAGGGATACAAGTTTGAAAGGCAATACATTATGTAATGAGTAATATGGTCTCAAACAATGGAAAAGCAGTGTGGTTGGAGGAGGAGGGGACAGCAGGGGAAGGAGGAGGGGGACTGAGGTGATTACCCAGTTGCTATGTCACTGCAGGTGTTCCAAGAAGAAGATGGAGGAGGGAGGATGACTCAATTAACTATTCTGTGCCCTCATCGTTAGCAACCCACTGCTGCCTAGAGCCAGGAAAGTGTTTGATTTCAGGAAGACTTCTGGGCTTCAACAATATGACATGTTTCATTTCTTGATTCCATCTGCCTTCAGAGGTGTGGTGGAAATGAAAGGGTTGAGAAGCTCTGAGGTCCACAGAAATGTTGTTCCATCCTAAGAGAAGAAGCTTGTCTATCCACGGCTATTCACATTTACTTGGGGGACAACCCAGCCCTGAACAGGAAAAATGCTCCAAAAAAGAGCTGGAGATGATATAACGAAATTAAAATTTTGGAGAAATAAGAATGAAATAGCTACCTTCTATTGATTTCTTACTATGTGCCAGGAATCTCTAACTACTACATGGTTGCTATTTTATTGATCCACCCAGAAACCCTATGAATTAGGAACAATTATCACATTGATTAACGATTTCACAGATGAGAAAAGGAAGGCACAGAGAGTTTAAGCAATTAGCTCAAGGTTGTATAGTTTGGAAGTATCAGAACCAGGATCTGACCCCAGGCAATCTCAGATTTTATGTCTTAATAAAAAAAAAAAAGTACATTCTTCTTAGAAGCTAAAATACTGTGGTGCATTTTTAACTGTTTGTGGCCATTTTATTATTATGTAAGCAGAATAATATGAATTAGTTGTAATACTAAAATATTAATAAAGCTGAAAATTCAGTAAAAGTGGGTACAACTATTATAGTTCTTGCTTCAGTTTTAATAAGAGAAATTACAGCATAAACAAACTGTAACTGAGCATCAGTGTCAAATATCGACATACTTAAACTTTCATTTTCCAAGTTCTCTGAGATTATATGTAGTTTTACAACTAATTTAAAAATCTTACATGTAGTTATGGGTTTGTCCATTTTGCAATTTAACTCATTGTTTCAAATGAAAGTAATAAACATTTATATTCTACAGTGGCAGAAAATTCAAAGACAAATTTTATTTAATATCTTAGAAAGTTTAGGAAGGATTTATGAGATTTATGCCTATAAAATGCTTAGGAGTATATGACACAAACTATTTTACAAAAATTCCCTTTAAATAAAGCAAATGTATATTAATGTGTTGGATTTTATATAAAAGCCAAATTTCTAATAATTTCCTGTCTTGTTTGACCTTCCATAGAAGCAGACCCTGAGATAAGCATTTAAGTGCAAATTGTTCATTTGAGAGAAGAAGAAAGTGAGGAAATGAGAGAAGGCCAGAAAGGCAGCTAACAGGGTCCGTTAGGGAGCTGGCTACCGCCACATGTGCATGCAGCCTAAAAATCACCAAGAGCCAGTGTAAACCAGACACCCAGAAGGGAGAGGCAGCTGGGACACTGACAGATGAACTTCCACCAGTCATGGCTCCAGCGACTGAAGAAAGGCTGCTCTGGTGAAGGGCAACAGTCCTGCCGTTCCTCAGGCCTGCCATCTGTGAGGCAGAAGATGCTGCTGTGGCAGGAGAAAGTCCATAGTGTGGTGCAGGTGCTGCTGCTGGAACTCCAGCCAAATTGCGGCACCAGCAACATCTACACCACTCCTCCACACCACCTTTCACACCAAAAGATGCCATTGTCTCTGCAAACTTTTTCACCCAAATGGCATCTCCTCTTGGAAACAAGGGGAAAATTGATCAAATTATGCAGCAATTAGATTCCTTCATCATGTTTGTTTATGTGAGGGTTCCAGATAGAGGCAAATACCTAGGGAAAACTAGGTTCCTTATTTCCAGATGCTCTGCATAAGTAAACACAGTATCTTGCATAGAGAAGTGCTATTTGAGGGATGGAGCGGTGGCGTTTACAGCACTTCCCCGGCATGGGCAAGTACATAGGTTTTGCACGTACACAACTAAGTGTCAGAGCAACAAAAGCCATGTGAAAAATTCAATAAAAATTGATTCTCTCTCTCTCTCTCTCTCTCACTCTTTCTCTTAAAAAAAAAAATGTTTGAGTTAGTGTGCAAGAAACAAAATAACTGAGTATATATCCCTTAACTGAATATCAAGATACCATGAGGGAAGTCTTTCTCCTTTCCACCTGGAAGTAAAGTTATGGCTACTGTATTGGGTCTTATGGTCATCTGAGGAAACTGTTTATCCTTCTTACTTCATATGTGAAACCCTAAAGTTCTGTGGGTCTCCAAATCCAAATCCTTCATTTATGAAGCAAAGAGATTTGTTGTTCAGAGGGAGATCAGGTGACTTATGGTTTAACTAGGGCCAGAACTCCTTCCACTTGGTCAAGAGATGGAAGGATCTGAAATAAGATCCTGCCTCAGCTCATCCAGTCTCCTCTACATTAGACCATTCCAGTCCCACCTGCCTTCAAATTTGTCTCATCCTTTCCCTCGCATAAAAGTTCAGTTCCCAGAATGACCAAATGACAGATATTTTTCTTCTGTAGTGTTTCCACTTCCTGTGGCTGAGTTACGAGTTGCAGGAGTGAAAGTTACGAGGCAATGAGATAAATCCCCATGGGTTTGTGCATGCATAAAAATGCAAAGAACATCTGACCATCCCTACTTACCTTATACCTACTTTTCACTCTCAGCTATACACTCACATAGGCAGAAAAATGGTTTTATTTGTATATCTCAGAGTTTGTTCCAACTTTCCCCATATTAATTTTTCTTTAGAATACACCTTCATGCTTTTTCCGGAAACATGGTTACTTATTCATTAATTAAATTTGTAAGGCTAATCATAAAGATTCCCCAAGTTGGGAGAAAAAAATAATCAAGAAAGAAATGTCATGCTTTTAAGAAAAACATAAAGCAATGAAAAGTAGGAAGTCACATGTTCACATGAGAAGTGTGATTTCCACCCTATTGTTGTATGCTTGGCAGGGCTGCTTAGAAGAGGGGAAAAATGGATTAACTAAATGCTTTATATTTGCACTTTGAAATTTGTCCCTAGCCTGATATCAGATCTCTGTGTTTACTCAGCCATGAGATGGAATCGTATTACTCCTCCAGCCTATGACTCACAGGACTTACTGGATGATTTTTAAATTGAAAAATAAGCCTAGCTGTCTTTTTTTCTGAGCATCCTGACAGATAGGCAGATAAGAGGAGGAAAACAGAAAATGTCTTCCCACGGTCACCACTTGGTAATCCTCATTCAGCTCTGAAGAGAGCAGATACGCTATTTTTCTCTGTAGATGCACTGAGAAATGTGGAAGTATGCAGTTACAAAGAAAGTGGATTTATTGGGAGGTTTACTTCCCAGCTAAACCTCCAGGGTGTGTGTGCACATGTGAATGTATTTATTTTGTGGTGGAAAGGAGAAAGGCATGGACATAGGGCCAGGAAGATAAAGCTTGCAAATCTTCACACTGAGGTTTCCTGCACATTCCTCTTTTATATCTTTGGAGAGAAACATCAGAAAGATTTGAAGTATATAAACAAAAGGACGCTGATTACAAAAGTAGAGCAAAATACAGCAAAGATATCAGAGACACACACATGTGTTATACAAAGTACAATCTATGCATACTGCTGTGTCTTAATTGCATCATGAATACTAGTAACAGAAACATTGATTTGATTAAGAACTAACAAGAGCATGATGCCAATTTAAGGTCTATTTAGTGTGCTTGGATATGGTCAAAACTAGTTCAATTATTTACTTAGTGCTCTTGTTAATTTGATCTGTGGCATATGTCTCTTCATTTATAGTGTAATTTAGACACTGGCTCTTAGGTATGTACTTAAGACAGATGCTGTATTTATTTATAAGCAGCAGGCTCTTCCTATAATGTGCTTAGATGTTCAAGTCAGACAAGAAAACAAATGCCAAGTCTTGATTCCTAGTGAACATTCATCTCCTTTTACGCCATATGCAGCACCTCGAGACTCAAGGAATAGAGGGTAAGGGCAACTTTATTGACATTCATATTGCCAGAGACATTTTGGAATTGTAGCATTACCTTAACTATTTCTAACAATGATCCATTTAGGTAGAAATTTAAATTGATGGCAGGAACAAAAGAAAAAAGTACCAGTTATTCAAAATTACATAGAGACATTGTGGCCTGCAGATAGAAAATGCAGCATGTTTTTATCCTATAAAAATATACTCTCGTGAATTTGCAGAACAGAATTGCTCGGTAGAACTATCTGTGATGATGAGATGTTCCCCTTCTGCTGTGTCCACTATGATAGCCACTAGCTACCTGTGGAATTTGGAACAGAGCTAGTGCAATGGATAAGCTGAATTTTTAATTTTATTTAATGATACAAAAAATTTAAATATAAATATCCACATGTGCACATTTCCATGATTACCATGTCAGGCAAGTAAAGGCGAAATGTGTTTTTTTTTTTTTTTTTTTTTTTTTGGTGCACGGATTGAACTCTGGGTCTCTGGCATGCTGATCACAGCACAAACTCTGCCACTGAGCTACACCCCAACCCCCAAAGCTTGTTTTTGATTCCTGAAGAAAAATTATAATAGAGTGGCAGATACAATGTTAGAGATTTTACAACCAATGTGCACAGACTGGAAATTTATAAAATTTAAAAGTAGGTTCTAACTCTAAAGGTTTGGAGATCCATTTTTAGGAAAACATTTTTTCAATCCATGTTTATTTGGTCTGGGACTTTTGACATATATACAAACTCCTCAAAACTCTCTCTTCTTTTAGGGTTTCTTGGCATTAATTTCTGCCTTCTGCTCCTTCTTTTCTTTCCTTCTCTGACTGATGCTGGTTCCTTTGGTTCTCCTTATTTATAAGCCTTTTGTCTAGGACATGTAAGTAATTTTGCCCCTTGAGCCCTTAAGACTTTTCCTTGATCAATGCTTGCTCTACCCGGTTTCTCAGTTCACTTCTTGTTCATATAACTATGTTTTTGATTCTCAAACCAGCATCTTGAGCTCCAGGTTTCATTTTTGGATACCACATCCTATGCTACTAACTTCCCAGGCCCCTTGTGCCTGAACCACTCACACAAAATCAACAGAAGAGGTTTGGCTCAGTGAGCTCCAATACCTTCTGATAACATTTGGCTACAGTTCTTTTTTTTTTTTCAAAGAGAGAGGGACAGAGAGAGAGAGAGAGAGAAACAATTTTTTTATCCATGTGGCTTTTGTTTTGTCCAACCCTTCATTGTGTACCCCAGGTCGCTGGGGTTTGAACCATGCGACCGCATGCGTGCCAGGCAAGCACCACAACGACCAAGCCACTGCTCCATCCCGGCTACAGTTCTGCTAACTTGTAGGGACATTTATGAGCTTCCAAGTTTTCATTGGTAGCTCCACAATGTCTTTCTACTTTTTGTTTTTCACCTTTCTCAGTCCATTAGATTTTCATCCATGTGCTTTTACCTCTATTACAAGACAGCTGCTATATAGCTCTAGGCATTCCATCTTCATATAACTGTGTAAAGATGGAAAGAAATATCAGTGACAAGTGTGTCATCCTGAGCTAGTGAGGCTAGGGAAAGGAACATCTGAGAAAGGAGAAAAGGGGTGCCATGATTTGTCATTTGAGGCAGAGTCACTGCTACCCAAACAGAATTGAAATCAAGCTGGGAAAAAAGTGACTCTTGAGTGGGCATCTTGGATTAGTATTTACCCATGTCTCACATTTTCAGTCTCAACTGTAATTGCCTTGAATGAAGAAATCACATCTATATACTCCAGAGCATGCAGTATTCTGAAAAACATAGTAGCCACTTAGTACTTACAATGTATTTACAATTCCCTATAATCTCACATTATGTCTTTATTTTAGGTCCATTTCAGAATAACAGTTACTATTTTGAAAACACGAAAATTCAACAGTTTGCTGTGAACATACATGTTTAGCATGCTTCATGTGAATTCCTACAGATCAGAAGCCAAAATACAAATTGAGAAGTTGTTTTTTTTTTAATTACTGTGTGCCTGATGTAAACAATATGTACTCAGTTAAGTGAAAGTCCTTTAATTATCTTTTCAGGAACCCTTGCTGAGAGCATAGATCCCTAAAGCTACCAGCCAGAGCAGTCTCCTGACAGCCTGTGCTTTTTTAAAAGGAGGAGTTAATTTCAAATAATAGTTCCTTTCCCCACACATTATAGTATTAATCTGAACACGAAGTAATTAGCATCTCCATCAAGTGAAATCTCGGATTGCATCATATGGCCAGAGTGACTCTCAAGCCACTCACCCATCTGGTTGCATCGATTTTGCCATTTGCCAGCATGTGGGCTTGTGTGTGCAGTGAGGCTGTGTGTGAGGCTGCAGAGGACTGCTGGGTGTCTGGAGTAACACGTTACCACATGTGCATGGACAGACTTTAACATGTACGAAATCACTCCACTCCTCTGATCAAGTAAGAAAGGGACGCTACTCCTGGTCACACACCTCTTAGGTTTCAACTCTGATACATCCCCTGGTTTCCAAACAGTGAATAAATAAATGCTTTACGATTACTTATGAGAAAAACTACAGCCTAGTAATTCCTTAGTTCTGACAGTAAAATTCTACAGATGAGGGAAACAACGGCAAGTCTAGATGAAAGACATAAAGCATCAAAAATATATGCTAAATATGCTAAACTGTTAGTATATTTAAAAATATATGCTAATAGTTTCAGTCTGCCTATATATATATTACAAATTATCCATATGCAGATAAATTTGTACACACCACCCAAACACTGGGGTAGAAAGTGAAAAATCCCATAAATCAACAAGATGATTTGGTTATAATGACACTGTGCACCCAGATAATTGCATCCAGCTTTTTAATTTCCTCTCAATTGCTTGAAAGAAGGTAAGGGAGATAAAGAAATGGGCATGGACATAAAAAGAACTGGACCAATTTTATAATAATTAGTGCTGAAACCAGGAAGTGTTCAGTGCAGGGTTTGGAGTTGTCTGAAGCTGTTATCTATAAAGCAGGACAGATCCGTCACTGAGAGAATGCAGGTGATGAAGCAGTCGTGTTCCTGTAACCCATGTGCACCCATTCCATATATATGTCAAAATAAAAGAAATAAAAAAGCTGTAGGTTCTTCCCACAAGCTAAACGTAGCATTTGCAGAGAGTATCTCTCAACAACCACCGAGGTCTGCACCGATTGTGATTTTGCTTTTTCTTGTTTCAATGTGTCCATGCTGTGCAATTGGCAATTTGCCGCTGTTGGCTCTGACTGATTTTCCTAGACCCGCTTAGTCCGGACCATTATTCACCACTGAGAGTGACAGAGGGTGGTAGAACAGACACTGAGAGGCTGGAGGGCTGGTTCTGGATGGGTTGGAATCCCACCCCACTAGGCTGGGCAAGTTGGCTTGGCTTGGCAGCTTGGAAAAGTTGCTTAGACTTTCTAAATCATAGTCACTTCGTTAAAAATTTGGGATAATAACAATAACTATCTCACAGGCTTGTGGTCAGATTGAATAACAACTGTAAAACGCCTAGCCCGGGAAAACCTTTACAAGTGTTAAGTGTTATTATTTTAACTATTGTGGTGATGGAAAGGAAGGACTAGGAAGGGAGTGACGTTACGCCTTCTCCAGACCCCTGTTCACCCCCTAGTTTCTGGTTGACTGTTGTACTGAGGGCCACACCGTTACAGCAGGCATCACGGCTTCAGGCATGACTCAGATCTTAGTAAAACTCTCAAACAGGTGAAATTCACTCCCCACATCTTCCTACCTTCCTTTCTGTTGTCACTGCCCTCCTCCAGAGAGTTGTTTTCTCTTACTGCCCTGGTGCATTAGGGCAACTCAGCGAATCTCACGTTGATAGCCTGCACTGTGTGGCCTCAGTCACACTCCAGCAAAGTCTCAGAAGCTTCCCTCCTCTACCTCCTTTCATTTCTTTTCTTGTCTCTCTTTCTCCCCCCACCTCCTGGGTGTGTGTGTGTGTGTGTGTGCACGCGTGCGTGCATGTGACTGGCATAATTCATGCTAAAGTGCAAATTTTCTGGTATACATTGTATTAACTCTTTCAGATAATATGTGTGTATCAACAGGAGCCCTGTAGAGATAGAATGGAGTCCTCACGCTAGAATTTCAGAACAAAAGGTGGGTCCACAGGTAAAGGCCTGCGCCGGATGGTATGCTTAGCGCTTCTCAAATTAATTCACACAGGTGACTTTTATTTGACTATACACAGGGATGGTCTGGGAAAAGGTAATGAGGGCCTGTGTAGTGATTTGATGCATCACAACATTTAGTTGGAGGAAAAAATATATCAATTAGATGATAATAGTGTAAGACAATATTGTTCTGCATGATAATATTGTTCTGAGAGCAGATACAAATGCCAAGTTATTTACTAATAATTACAGTTACTAGGTGAGAGAATATTTTATTGTGGTAAAATAGAGATAATATGAAATTTACTGTTGACATCATTTAGTGTGACACTGGTATGACATTTAGCATGTCATTTTGTATTCACTGAGTTGTGTAAACACCACCATTATCTAGTTCTAGAATATTTTCATCAATCCAAAATTAAGCCCCATATTATTATATCCCATTCTCCCCTTCCCTTTAGTTCCTGGAACTACTAATTTACTTTCTGTCTCTATGAATTTGCTTATTCTGGATATTTCGTATAAACTAAATCACATAATTGAATCATATAAGATCTTTTAGATTTGACTTCTTAAAATAATAATTTCAATGTCCATCCTTTCCTTAGTGTGTATCATTACTTCATTTTTCAAGACTGAATAATATTTCATTTTTTGGACATATCACATTTTGTTTGTTAGTTCATCAGTGGGTAGACATTTGGGTTAGTTCTATAATTTGGCTATGATGAATAGTGCTGCTCTGAAAATTCATGTGTAAATTTTTGTTTCAGTACCTATTTTCAGTTTTTTGGGGTATATAGCCAGGAGTAGAACTGAGGGGTCAGATATAATTCTTTTCTTTTCTTTTATGTACCAGAGGTAAACTCAGGGGGTGCTTAACCACTGACCACATCCCCAGCCATATTTATTTATTTATTTATTCATTTATTTTTGAGACAGAGTCTCACTAAGTTCCTCAGGGCCTTGATAAGTTGCTGAGGTTGGCTTTGAACCTGCGATCTTCCTGTTTCAACCTCCTGAGCCGCTGGGATTGCAGGCGTGTGTCACTGCACCCAGCTCAGATATAATTCTGTATTTATCATGTTGAGGCTCCACCAAGCTTTCAGTTTCCATTTTTACATTACCACCAATATATGAGGGTTCTAATTTCTCCACATCATCTCCATAATAGTTAGTTTACTTTTAAAGAAAGTCTAGCCATTCTAGGTGATGTCAAGTAATATATCCTTTTGGTTTTGATTTGCATTTCCTTAATGACAATTGATTGGTATTCAGCATCTTTTCATGTTTGTTGGCCCACTGTATATCTTTGTGATATAATTTTAAATACTTTATCTCATTTAATTCTTACCATATATCTAAGAGATGTTTTATAAGATATGTAAACTAAAGCTCTGTATGTAAGATGAAGTAAATTGTCAAAGTCATGGCAGAACTAGGTTCCAACTTGAATGCTGCACACCCTAGAAATAGGGAAATGAACCTGGAACGTGATGGACTTGGGTTACTGTAGAGTATCCGGAACTCTCAAATCAGGAAAATTTAAGCACAGTGTAAGTGCCAACATGTGGGAAGCAACTCATTTTAAGGCAACCAATTCTAGTTGATAGGCCACATACAGCAGGACATCCGCACCAGTGTTCAAATGGGCTGGCCTAAGACTTTCAGCCTTCCCACAGGAGGCTTTTGGGGAGACTCTGTAGGACTTTAGAAACTTTATTTTTTTAAAAAAGTAACCTATCATAATTACATCAAGATCTAATATCTTTCACAAAATGTCTTTTTATTTGATTAAGTGGAACATTATGATCAGAATATAAAAGATGATGGAGTGAGACTTATATAACCTGATAGAATGGAATTCACACTGCTTCAAAGAGCTTCTGATCGCTCAGGGTATTCAAAGACCTTAGAATTAAAATAGGTGAACAAAGAACTCCTGTCCTGGAGCCAGTATTTTCCTGACTCACAGACTGGCCCAATGGCTGTGTGGGGACATGTTATATGCCTCACATAACGTGGGTTAGATGTACGCTACACAGAGGCACAGCACGTACTTGCCATGGAGCAGACTCAATGCACATCCTGGTCGACTGTTCTGCCTTCTCTTGATTACATCATTTGGAAATTAAATAAAGCACAAATAGTAACAAAAGTTCCTATGGAGTGCCTTAGATGCAGGAGTATTTAGGAAGAGCTTTTCATGGTAAAAAGATACCCTAAGTCACATGGAGACTGCCAAATACAGGGTATTTTACCATTCTATTTTCTCCCCAGTACTGAATAATCTTTCATGCTCTATGAGATAGGATGAAAATGATACGTGGTGGGACATTGTAAATTAGAGAAATCAAAGGTTTAAATTCAGGTAATCATACCGTGTCTTGAGAAGTTACATTAACAGATGAAGCTTGCTGCCTGGGCTCTGTGGGAGCACTGTACTTTCCCAGGTACTTGTGTGAGTAACACTTGCCCCTCACGCAGCCCTGGACCGTGTGGGGTGTTTTCATTAGCACTCAGAGGCAAAACTCCTCGACACCAGCACTTTCTGTTTATTTTAGAGGACGTGCAAAGTATAGATGTTTACCAAGCCTGGACTAGAATGCCTGCTCTTCAAATGAATGTGGTTGTGGTTTCTACTGTTTTCTTAAATGTGTTTCAATATGAATAGAGCAACTTGGGACAGAAAATAGTGAGATTTACTTGGATACCTTTCCTCCTGTGACATGTGCCTCCCAAGAAACGAGGAAATTGGCAGGAGAAATATATATATATAAAATCTCATGACCTGTGTTGAGCATGCAGCATAATATTAAGAAATATACTTTTTAAGGCAAGTGAGGGATTTAAAAAAGCTTTTCCCTCAAGAATCTTTTCTCTTATTTAAAAAAAAACAAACCTCACAGCAAAAGTTACATTTATGCAAAGATGAGGCATTAGTGGAAACAACTGGGAAGCATTTGCTGATGCCAGGACCGTATCTGGAGCATTTGTTTCCTGGAGAGTGTGGCGAGATAAAGTGAGCTCTTTTATCCTCAGCATGCAAAATCCAGATGTCTCAAAACCCTGTCCAGTGCAGGACTCAAACCCTGAAAGCACAGATCCTCCATAACAGGATCTTTTTATATATGACTGACTGAGATGTAGAAGTATTATCCAGCTGCATCCACTTGAACTTCCTGGATATTTTAAAAATGCTCATGGACCCTTCAAAGCACATTATATATATATATATATATGTATATATATATATATATATATATATAAAACAATACAATTCCAAAAAAATAATGATAGTCTATATTAAGTTTGTGGAAAATTAAAGGAAGTGGATACTGTTGGCTGTGTATTATTAAATATTCAAATGTCTGATTATTTTATTTAGATAGGTTCTAGAATTTAACTGATGAGTAAAATATAAAAGTAAAGCTTTGAAAAGCTCCTAATATATTTTGCCCTTACTGCTCGAAATAAATGTGCATATGTAAGTTGTAAAACTCTCATCACATTCTCTTGCATTACATTCTCATCCAGACTCACTTATTAGCACTAAAAAAAGTAGTTTTCAGTTTGATATGCCAAAAATAGCATGTTCCTTTAATATACCTTTTTCCTTGGTGCTAGGGATCAAACTCCAGACCTTGTGCATGTTAAACATGCTGCCTACCACTAAGCCATATCCCGATACCTGCTTTTCTTTAAAACTATTTGAAGTATATATTTGTGCAATTTTATGTTTTCTTTTAAAAATTGCTTTCCTTTGTCTGATTTTTTCATTTTATTTGTTTTTAAATTAAAATAGATATTTATTATAAGCATTCATAGCAAAATATTCAACTTACTCATTGCCTTCTGTCTTAACAAATACAGTTTTGTGTTTATATTTCTTATAAGCATTTATTTTTCAGAGCATGCTTGTTTTTTCACTAAAATTTTTTACTTAGATTGCTTGATTTTTTCCCTTAAAAGTATATATTATGGATTATTTGTCAGTTCATAGATAATTCTCACTCATTTTTCAAACTATAGTGTTCTGAATTTGGGTGTGGCATAGTTTGTTCTTCCATTTATTTATATATATCCTCTTAAACTTTTTTTTTAAGAGGGACAGAGAGAGAGAGAGAGAGAGAAAGAGAGGGAGAATCGATTTTTATTTATTTTTTCATGTGGTCTTCGTTGCTCCAACTCTCGGTTGTGTGCGTGTGTATGTGATGCTGGAGTTTGAACCCGCGTCTTCTTCTGAGCCACAGCTCCAGCCCCAATCCTTGTATATGTTTTTATGCTTACTATGAACAAGGATTTTGGCTATTTCCATGAATCTAATGGGATATAAAATCTAGACCTAATTTCCCATTTAGACTTTTTCTGAGGGAAGAGGCTTTTGTCTTGCAGCGGGAGAACACAGCTCACTAGAAAACTACAAGAGCTAAAGGTTTCTAGTAGGCCCTATTCTCCACAGAAGTAACAGTACAGTTTCTGGAAAAGCTGAAGAAGGTGTATGACAGCCTTGCCTCATTCCATCCCAGTCCGTGAGCCTAGGTTGCCACCATGCCTGTGCAGAGGAGAGGGCTGGGCCGCCATTCCATCCTTGGCTGCACTGGTGGTTTAATGTTTGTAGCTATGGAGAAGATTGCCACTGGCCACACCT
Organism: Aplodontia rufa; assembly: GCA_004027875.1. Classification (NCBI taxonomy): domain Eukaryota; kingdom Metazoa; phylum Chordata; class Mammalia; order Rodentia; family Aplodontiidae; genus Aplodontia; species Aplodontia rufa. Next base: position 45,737 of record PVKS010007533.1, on the reverse strand, counting down.
ACAGGCCAGCATGGGCCTGTTCTCATTATAGGGTGCTCCAACATCTACTGCAGCTAGTAGGCTCTTGGTTTCTGCTTCCAGGAAATAGTTCCAGGCAAAAAAAACCAACAACAACAACAACAACAAAAACAAAAACAAACAAACAAAAAAAAAAACCACATCTCAAGAGCCCAGAGGAGGGAGAAATTGCCAAGCTCAGTCCCATTCCATCCCCTGCTTATAAGCACCATCAGCCTGGACAGCCAGCTTCTAGAGGAGAATGATGGAAAGATGTGCCTGTCATGCAGATCCATCAACTCGAACTCTTACTCCTGGAGATGGTGCGAGGGGATTATAGGAAATTCATTCACTCACTCATTCATCAATCATACATTTATTAAGTGCCTCCAAAATATCTATGGTCTCAGACATCTTACTGAGTAGCAGGGAAACACTAACGAAGAAAACATTGGCCTTTATCCTCGAGCAGCCAGCTGCCTATTATAATGAGATAGATGTGAACAAATAATTATAATAACATGATTAGTACCAGCCTGGAAGTGTGTACAAAGTAGAGGAGGCACAAAGGAGGAGATGAATTATTCCTACTTGGGGGATGAGGAAAGTAGGAAATGTTTCCAGGAGGAGGGGCTGTTGGAGCCAAGTCTGTTGATCCTACTAAGTCCTGACTTGCTGTGTGTCCCTTAAGCTGTGTCTGACTCCAGAGCCAGATCCTAAAAGATAAGTATCTGCTAGCTGAGAAGGGCCACTTCAGCATCCAGGGGTTTGGGTAAGCATCTAGCCTATATGGAAGGATTCTTAGATCAGAGAAAATGGATCCCAGCCTAGAACATAGCATCTCCATATCAAAGACCCAATCTTCAGAGAAGACATGGATTTGAACTTACAATGGAGTTTCATTTGGTCTTTGTCTTCATTTGGGTTTCTCTATAAGTGGACATTAAGGTGAAGCTAAAAGTGTGAAAAGCAGATTTAGTGTTGATAATTTTATGAATACAATTATCTCTGCTTCTCCTAGGTCAGGAATGCAAGTGGGGAGAGAGCACAGTACACAACCACTGTGATTTCAAAAGACCTCAGTTCATTGACAGGGCTAACAGAAAAGAGAGGTCAGAAATGTGTGGATTATTTATTTTTTTATTTGGTACTGGGCACTTAACCCCTGAGCAACATCCCCAGCCCTTTTCATATTTTATTTTGAGACAGGGTCTCACTAAGTTGCTTGGGGCCTTGCTAAAGTACTGTGGCTGCCTTTGAACTTGAGACCCTCCTGCCTCAGCCTCTTGAGCTGCTGGGATTATAGGCATGTGCCACTGTTCCTGGTAGAAGTTGTTGCGGAGTTTGGTTATCGAGGCATAGTAAGACCACCAGAGACCATAGTAGAAAAGAGGACAGAGAAGAATCAGGAAAGAGAAGAAACAGACTGCAGCACCAGGGCTACTGCCCCAAAGTAAAGTTGGGAGGGCAGCAGCAGTGAGTAACTCAAGCAGGGTGTTTTTAAAGGTGAAAACCATAAGAAATTTGGCAGGCTTATAAGAGGGGTCTTCTTCCAAGAAATGCAAACAGCAAACTTAATTTTTTCTATTTCAGGCTGCACCTGGCAGGTTAGCTAGACAGGAAGCTAAGTTATCCATATCTGAATCCACCAGGTTGTGGGGCCTCTGGAGGAATGGGTTGCTTCACAGAAATGGTCACAATGACCTTAACTCATGACCACATTATTTTGTCTCAGGTGTTTCTGTCCATTTACCACAGTCAACACAACTCAAAGATTTTATTCGCAGCCATTTTGGCTTGGTCAATCTTAACTAGATATATTTGTTTTTTATCTGGGGGTCTCTACCCTTTAACAAAGTGTGTTTCATGACAAGAACCTCTTCAAGGTAAGGAACTTCTTAAAGGTAACACTTTCCTATTTATTTAGATAAGTTGGATTCTCAGTGAAAATATTTGCCCTATTTCTGAAATTAAATATCAATTTATCAATAAATTAAATTCAAATAATTAAATCTAATGTTGTGGAATGGACATGCTTTAGAGAGCAAAACCCTGAGTCCATTATTTCTTACAAAAAGATCATTACTTCATATCACTTGTTTATCTGGGGACAGGCACCTCCAATTATGAAGTCAGTGGTGGAGGGAGAGAGACATTCAGGAGGGGACTGGAGCCCCTACACTTTTGGTCATGAGAGTATATACTTTACTTTGAATACAGATGACTTCAATTCATAAAATTACACTAAATTCTAATGCAGGATCATGACCTTAAAATATAGATTTTACATAAATTGACATATATTCAACCCCATGGTAGTACACACATGCATGCTTTGTCATGTCCTGTGACTAGACATGGGACCTTTTTATAAAGTCTCAATTAATTGGGTATTTTCTGAAATTTCTACCCAGTAATAACTTGAGCAAGATAACCTCAAGATTTGGACTACTATTCCAATCAGTTAGGGTGTCATGACATTATCTTTCATTGCATTTCTCCACTTGAAAGTTAGGAATACCAGTTTTTATTATTTATAGGCTATCATGAGGAAATATTAGCTAAAAACAGGTTCATAAAGATTCTGACTCTTTCTTTCTGACTTGCAGGCCTGAAGGTCCGGAGCTGGGTTTGGGGTGCTGTAAAGTAAAGTGAAGGAGAGGGATTTTTAGTGCTATGCTGGTAAACAGGCTCTTTGGGGAAAAAAGAAGAAGAAAGGAAGGA
>PVKS010007533.1:0-42916 GCA_004027875.1 Aplodontia rufa | reverse complement strand
CTAGTGTGATTGTTTGAATGTGGGGTGTCCCCCAAAAGTTTACATGTGACAATTTGGGAAGTCTGAGGTGAAATGATTGGGTCATAAAAGGTCTAACCCAATCAGTTAGTTAATCCCCTTATAGGGATTAACTGGCAACTGTAGGCTGGTAGGGTGTGGCTGGAGGAGGCCGTCATTGGGGGCATGGCTTTGGGGGTATATATTCTGTATCTGGCGTGCAGTTTTGCTCTCTGCTCTGCTTCCCCATATGAAAATTTGAGCCCTCTGCTGATTTGAACCATGTGGGCTGCCCTACTGTTTCTGCCTCACCTTGAGCCCTGAGGAATGGAGCCAGGCTCCTGTGGACTGAGACCTCTGAAACCATGAACTCCTAAATAAACTTAACCTCCTAAAATTGTACTGGTCAGTTCCTTTAGTCGCAGTAGGAAAAAAAAGCTGACTAAAATAGCCATCTATCAAATTCCTGAAAAGCAAATTATCCCTTTTTGAGACAGGAGGTGGGGAGAGTTTGCTGCAGCACCTTGCTGGATTTTGATACAGAAATGGTTAGAATTCTCATGTCACCAAGTGGGTGAGTATGATAGTGGCATATTGATCAGTTTAACGTTAAGATCCATTCCCTTTCACCTTTCTATCTGTACTTTAGACAACAGCATCTACGCTATGAAGCCTGTTCAGAAGTATTTTGAGCATTTAAGAGAAAGGACTGTTTCTAAACAAACCGACTAGTTAGTTTCTGTCAACATAACAAATACTTGAGATAATCAGCTTATAAAGAAAGATTTGTTTGGCTCTCAGTTTATAGGTTTCAAACCATGATTTTTGTCCCTATTGCTTCAGGCCAGTGGTGGCATTTCATGGTGAGCACGTGGGAGAGCAAAATTGGTCACATCCGGAGTAGGAGATGGTCAGGGGTGAGAAAAGGGCCCGAGTCCTGCTCTTTCCCTCAAGGGAATGCCCACAGTGACCTGAAGACCTCCCACTAGGCCCCACCTTTTAAAGGTCCCACCAATTCCCAATAGTGCCACACATGCCTTTGGAGGACATTTAAGATCCAAACATAGCACTAAGCATGGACAATTTTAGTAATCCCTAACACAAAACCAGGATTATGATTACTCTGTCATAGACTTTGATTAGAATCCATGTCCATATAACTAAAAATTCCCTAAGTCTGATTTAAGTCACATGTGTTTTTGTAAGAATGAGAAAGAACTAAAATTAATAGACATCTATCCGTCATTCATTTTCCAAATTTTTATTTAAAAATAAGTGAATTTTTGCTTTTTTTATTTCCTACTCCACTCTAACATTAACCTTATGTAATCTTCATCATTAACAGAGTTATCAGTTTCTTTTATCAAAATAAGTTGGTATTAAAATTATCATTTAAAACATACCACTAGGGGTTGGAGTGGCGGTTCAGTGGTTACGGCACTTGCTTGGCCAAGCAAAAGGACACGAATTCAAACCCCAGCACCGTGCACACAATGAAGTGTCAGAGCAACAAAAGTCACATGAAAAACTAAATAAAATTGATTCTCTCTGCTCCTCTCTCTCTCTCTCTCTTTTTCATTGTCCTCTCCCTTTAAAAAAACATATACTGCTAACCTCTATCTTTAAGATCGTAAGACTCTGGATGGATTTTAAATCATACAGCATTTATTGTTGTTCCTGTAAATTCTAAAAGGGTCAGATTTCTTTTTTTTTTTTAAGAGAGAAGGACAGTGAGAGAGAGAGAGAGAGAGAGAGAGAGAGAAACAATTTTTATTTAGTTTTTCATGCAACTTTCATTGTTCCGAGGCTTCGTGTGTAGGTGGTGCTGGGGTTTGAACTGGCATACTCATGCATGCCAGGCTAGCACTGCAAACGTTGAGCCACCGCTCCAGCCCCAAAGGTCAGATTTCTCTAGAAGCATGTTATGAAGCTTATCTTTCTAGTTCATTGAAGGGAAGAGATAATACTAGGAAAGCACTATTTATTTTCTGAGTTGTATTTTCATAAACCTTTTGGGTTCTGATTTTTTGAAGTCAGAGGTTTGGAAAAATTTCCCCCAAGATCAAATCCTTAGCATCTGTGTCTAAATACCTAATGAGAAACCTATATCTGTGAGCATACATCTGTGTATAATACCTGTACAAAAAAAGTTTTCTTTTAACTAGATTTGACATATGAAAATCTGAAAAGGGTTTTAATTGCTTCAGTTGTTCAGTTAAATTATTTCACTTCGTTGCATAAAATTTTGCTATGATTATTATTTTGTCCTAAAATACTATACACTTTCAAGTGTAAAAGCAATGTTGTAGATGTCAAAGAAACAACTATCATTATTACCTATTACCTAAAAGTTGACTTATAAATTTACCCTGATTCATTAAGTGATTTGATCCAATCATTATCATTATGTCTTTTTTTCCTAAAGAGAGAGCGACAGTGACAGAGACAGAATCAGAGAGAACCAACTTTTATTTAGTTTTTACCATGGCCTTCGTTGCTCCAACACTTAGTTGTGTATGTGCTGCTGGGGTTTGAACCTGCGTACTTGCACATGCCAAACCACTGCCAGCCCCATGATCATTATTTCTGATCCTATGACAATACATGTGTGAGGGATATTATAGGTGATAAGATTGTCTAATATTGCATAGAATTTGAAGCCCATTACACGTGGAAGTCTCTTTGGTAATGTTGTGGGATTTTTTGTTCACATCTAAAGCATTTCAAACAGATCAATGTGAAAAATGGTTTGCACATTAATTTTTTATTTTTCAAAGAGAGAGAGAATGAGAAAGAGAGAATCAGTTTTAGTTTTTCATGTGGCTCTCATTGCTCTGACACTGTTGTGTACATGATGCTGGGGTTTGAACCCGTGTCCTTGCACATGCCAGGCAAGCACTATAACCTCTGAGCCACCACTCCAGCACCTGCTCATCAATTTTTAAAACACTATTGTAGTTTAAAAACTACTTTTGAAACCAGAAGTGCTTAAATGATGTTTGCTATAGAGGAGTTCACTCTACAGTGGTAAGGGAGAAAGTCCTAAATAGGAGATTAGTGATATTCATAATGGCAAGGAAATGGGGAGAGAAGGAAAAATGATTTGTATCTGTCCTGAACACAGGGGATTTGTTAGAGTCAGAGTAGGGGAAGAAGCAAAATCAGGTGGATAAGAATAGGAATTGGGGATAGTCTAGGCAGAATTTCAAGATGTTTGAAAAACAGTGATTCTTTTCATTGTGTTTGGAGGAAATAGAGAGAGAGAGACTGGAGATGATCTGGGAAAAGTAGCCTGGGACCAGAATGGAAAGGCCTTGGGTACTGTTCTAACAAATTACCATAAATGTAGTGCCTCAAAATAACATGAATTTATTGTTTTGCAATTTTGAGGTCAGAGGTCAAAATTAAGTTTAAGGTGTCATCATGGCTGGTGCCTTCTGGAGGCTAGAAGGGAGAATCCGTTAGTTCTCTCTTGTAGCTTCTGAAAGCTGCCCACATTCCTTAGCTCAAGGGTCCTTCATATCACCCAATTCTTTTTTGTCTTATTACATCTCCTACTACTGACTTTTCTTTTTCTTTTTCTTTAATTTTTTTAAAGAGAGAGGGACAGTGAGAGAGAAAGAAAGAGAAACAATTTTTATTTAGTTTTTCATGTGGCCTTTGTTGCTCTGTGACTTCATTGTGTACATGGTACTGAGGTTTGAACTCGCGTACTTGTGTATGCCGGGCAAGTGCAGTAACCACTGAGCAACCACTCTAGCCTCTGACTTTTATTTTTCTGTCTTTTTCTTAGAAGAACTCATGATTGCATTGGGCCCACCCAGAAAATTTGGGGTAATCTCCTGTTTCAAGTTTCTTTATAACATCTGGAATTTTTATTTTACCATGGATGTTAACATAATCACAGATTCTGGGGTTCAAGATTTGGGCATCTTTAGGAGGACATTACTTTCCCCACTTATGGGAGTCATGCTCTTAAGTGTAAATGTATCTTTAGGACTATTGGGAACTACATAGGTTTCTCAACTATGCCTTGATTAGATTTTCATTTTAGAAGAAGATAATGTTTCTCCTTTGGAGGGAAAGACTCAGGACAGGCCCAGATTGGAGATGGTGAGGGCCTGGACTGAAAGAGGGTAACAGAAATGAGAAGGAAGGATGTCACAGAAGAATAAGATATTCCGTTATTTTTACTATAATATGTGTTTTATTCTTTATTTCCCTTTCCCTTTGCTGAATTAAAGGGATGGACTATATATTTCCTCTTGTTCCCTGGGATGTTCCAAAGACTGGGCTTTTTGTGCCCTTGAAGAAAGGGAATTGACTGTTCAGCCTTTCATCTAGGGTCTAGATTTGATGAGTCACTAAAACCTGTTGTGCAAGAACACAGGATGAAGAGATTGTGGGGATGGGAAAGATTGAGAAGAGGATGCGCCAGAGCTGAGCAATACCAGAGAGGCCTCTAGAAGTTGGGGAACTGATATGGGAAGTGGCCCAAGAAGGGGAAAAATCCAGTGTCAAGAAAGTGGAATGTGAGTCCTCTTCTATGCTGACCCAGCTCTCACTGAGCAAGAACATCCCACGAGACAGCTGAAATACCTCTGGGCTCACCAAGACATTTTACTTTCCTCCTGGGAACACAGTAATCTCCATCCCCAAGGATTTCAGTGGTACAGTATGACTGGTTCTGGCCAATGAAATACGGTAGATGTAATGAGGGCCATTTCCAGACCTGTAATGTAAGAAATTATCAATGCCTGATCTTGCTTTCCCTTTCCTTACACCCTGCCCTGGGAGTTATAAATGTGGAGATAGTTACTGTATATTATCTGGTGTTGGGAAGAGCTTGGAGGACACCTGCCCTGGAAAGCTGCCTGATGAGGAGAACATGCATTGGACTTCACTAAATAAGAAATTAACCTTTCTATGTTAAGCTACCGAGTTTTAGGGTTTGTTAATGGAACATAACTCATCCTGTTGTGACTTAACTCCCGATTGACCCTGTTAAGCCTCTGAACAGTGCTGAGAACAAGAGATCGTAGCACAGGGTCCTACAGGTATAGCACCCTTTCTGATGGCACCCTAATGTTTTTATGCAGAATTCTTATGAATCAGAATTCTTGGTTCTGGTCTCACATTTCCCTGAAATCCAAGGGTGCAAATCTGTTTGTTGCCTGACTTGAATGCACCTCCTTGGTGAGTAGATGATTCTGGGAGTCAGGTTGTACACAGCCAGCAGGACCAAGTCCAGTTTCCCCACAGTAATGCACAACTTGATAACATTCCCTGGTAGTGACTTAGTTTGGATAAAGGACACTTCCAGATCATGAATCGTAAGAGAGTATAGCAAGGGTGGGAGCATTCTGTCAACCAATGCACATAGTGGTGGCCTCAGCAGCCACATTCTAACCAGGATGTCCCTTTGGGATGACAGTCTTTATTTCCCACTTTCTGCATCAGCTTGAGTTTTCTTGTGTTCCCTAGCTTGAATTACAGTTCTGCTATGAGTCTATGAGTATCTGATATTCTTCTAATAAGTTCCCTTTTTGTTAAGTTAGCCATAGCTGGACTCCGGCAGATAATTACCGACAAGACAGAAACAAGGTTGAAGTGGGCCAGGGGAGGAGAAATAATTTCATCATCCTTTTATTCAGGTTTCACCTTGACATGTGGGTCTCTACTAATCTATGTAAGAAGGACTGGATTCAACTTCCACTAGGAATTATATACATTTTGATTACATAAATGTATCATGTGTGTACGTAGAACTAATTGTGCACAGAAACCAGCTCTGGCACCATCTTGCTAGAAATAACAACGATGAGGAAAAAATTCCCTATAATATCTTCCTTAGAAATTTATAAGTAAAGTTCGATTAGAATAAGAGTAGACACTTGTGACATTTTGCTACCCTATAGATTTTCTTGATTCTGCTTCAAACCAACTTAATGGTGACAAAATAATTAAGAAGAGATCTGGAATTATGAACTGAACACACAAACACATTTGTCTTGGTTCTCTCTTTAGTCCTACTTAAGTGATGATAAAGGAACAAAAGAAAATAAAATGAAAAAGTAAAGAATATGTGCCCAAGGACAAAGTGAAGAGGAGGGGAGGAGAATACGTAACTGACTCATCAGTCTGAAGAAAGCTGACACCTAAACCAGCAGTGGGAGAAGGCAACAGCCAGAAACATGCTGATTCATGCTGCAGAACTGTGGGAAGGCTCAAGAATCAGAAGAACCAGTTACCTTGAAGATGAGAATATGGGAATAGGCTGAAAACAGAATTTGCTGAAAGTCCGTATTGCAGCAGTTAGACTCCTGTTCCCCAGCACACTATGTAGGAAAATGGCCTTCTTCCACCACTGCTGAAGACTGCAGAGGTCAACCCTGACAATTCTACATTTGGCAACTACAAGTGCAGCTGAGGTGTATGTGAGGTGCTGTACTGAAATGACAGGGACTCTACATATACCCATTATATGGCAGCATCTTACACCCTAACTTTAGATATACTCTAAATAATAATCACCATACACATTCCAGAATTTTCAACATCTAGTTGCTAAAGTTTAGGTCTTGAATGACCCCCAAAGGCCCATGTGTTGAAGGTCCCTGGCACCATTGGGAGGTGTTGTAATCATTAGGAGGTGAGGGCTTGTAGGAGAAAGTTAGGTTATTGGGGGTGTGCCCTTGAAGGGAATATAGGAAATGCCTGACCATGAACCCTAGCCCAGGAAAGGAGCCCCTCTTTCCATATACCAATCACCCAGATACTGTGTATTGGAGTGAGTGCTTCTCAAGTTCCACTCTGGCTATTGATAATCTGTAACACAGTCCTTGAAGTTAGGTTGATTGAGTTTAAACTTTAGCTCTGCCAGCTGCCTGCCCAACAATCTTGGACAAGCTACTTAACTTCCCAGTACCTCAGTTTCTTTATCTAAAATAAGCTTTTAAAATTCTTCCAAATATTTGGTAGTATAATATGCCTAGGACTTTCTTCAATTTGTTATAGAAAGCACCCATCAAAATTATATTATTCTCAAAGACTGAATTTTAGGATATTCATTTATAAATATCATAGATTGATTTTTTTTCTTTCCTATGGTCACAGATGTAAATATCAAACAGAATTCTGTGATTCAGGAAACAGTGATTAAAAACAAGATCATTGAATTTTTAAAGAAATCTAAATACTAAGATCTAGAATGCCAACTAATGCATCATTTCTAAACAATCCTCATAGTAATAAATTTAGGTAGGAGTCATCAATGGATGCTAAAACTAGTGGTAAAAGTTTAAAGAGAAACAAGATGTTTACATAATATCAAAATGTATACAGGCATCCTTGTAAACTTTTCATGTTTGAAATTGTACAATATTAATAGTTACAAAAACTAAATATACAGTGACTAAAAGATTTCCTCTTAGATAAAATCTTGTCCAGGTGGCATTAGATGATGGAATTATAACAGTAGATCAATTTATCCTGACATTTCATATTTCTAAACTTAGAGAAACCTTGCCTCAGACCATGTCCAGTGCTTTAATCAAAGGCAAGATATTCCAGACTCCCAGAGCCTGCTGAATCTGTGTATGAAAACAGGGAATCAACTATTTTTATGAGTTTTTATTCTGATTAACACTTTTTAAAGAACTTTTGAGTAGTATCTGCTATAGAACAGAATCTGTGAGTTGCTACCCTGATATCCTTCCATTCATCCTTGGTAACAAACCTCCAGTTCTTAAGTAGGTATGAAGTTGCTCATAATAAGAGCTATAGCTTTCATTTTCTTTTGCAGTTAGATATGACCATGTTGCTAAATTATATCCAAAAAGATCAAATAGAAAAGTTATATGGTAATTTCTAAGACATCTTAAAGACATTAGGCACAGGTCTTCTTACTTTAATTTTTTTTGTTTTTTTTTCTATCATATTGTTATTTGGAGTGCAGATGTGAGGGGCCTGGATCTCTAGCAGCTATCCTGAACAATAAAGGCAAGGTCCATATCCCATGGATGGCAGAACAGAACAACAGAAGATTCTGATTAAAAAGGGCTGTCGTACTGACTCTGAAATGTCAAACTTGAATGATAACATTACAAGAGAAAAATAAACTTGTATTTTGTTTAAGTCACTGCTAATTTGAGTTTTATTATTTATCACCAAACAAGTAATGTTTAAAGAAAAAAGGGAACATGCTGAAGTCTGACTTAGACTCACAGTTCCTGTGATCTTTTGGGATATATTTCATTCCATAAGAGTAGATCCCATTCTATATCCTCCCCACCACCAAGCCTAGTAGTCTTTTACATAGTTTTAGTTGAAGAATATTTTTAGAATGAATGAAGATTCTTTTTATAAAAACTACTTCAGAATGTTGTCTAAAACAGATAAAGAAATTCATCTCAATTTGGTACTGTTTTGTTCAATCTAATAAGCAAAGATCACATTAAATATATTTCCTTCTCTATAGATTTTGGTCAAAAACAATACGACCATTATCTGTCTTTCTGGTTTGTTAAAATTACAGAAAAAAATTTATTACATTGTTCACTTCAAAGATGTCCTTCATTAATGGATCATAAAGTAAGGTGAATCAGGCAATACAGACCGAGTTATGCTAGAACAAACAACTCCAAAAGCTCCCTGGTTTAGAACAACAAAGGTTTATTTCAGGTCAGTAGGGATTCTGTTCCAAATCATCCTTATTTAGGCTGATGAATTCTCTGCCCAAACAAGGAAGAGAGCATGATATATTGCCCATCGGTTCTTGAGACTTCCATTCAGGAAAAGAGACATATCACTTCTGCCCATATTTCATTAGCTAAATTCACATGGCCACACACCTCATCTGACAGGGCAGGAAGTACATTCCTACTTTGTACACAAGAGGAGCATCTTGGAATTATTGGAGAGCGCCATTAACTACCAGACAGCATTTCATAATCAATGTTAAGCTCATGTCTTCTTACTTAGCCTTCTGAATTTGCTTTGATTGATTTTTTAAAGACAAAGATTTGGTTGGTGAATAGAATAATTCAACTATTGATTATGAGTATGAAAAATGAAATATTTCTGAGGTAGAAAACTGGATATAACTCCCTTAATCTGCTGATATTTACTTGTGACTACCTGATGATAAAAACAAACAAACAAAAAAAACCAAACCAACCTGACTTTTCAAGTCCTGTCAGTGTGAGTTTATTCTGACTGTGTTATCTTAGAATAGAAGCGGAGACATTTACAGGACTCCTGGGAACTCACCAGAATGCAGGTAAGAAGTTTAAGGAAAATTTTCTTTTCTATATGTATTTGAGAGATTTTCTCCATGTCCTTCAATTGAGGCCATATATTGGAATAGATTGAACCCAGAGCAGACATAAGAATTCAGTCATCTTATATTGAGCCAGAAAAGAAAGAGATTAGCAAAGGAAAATAGTTCTGGAAAATTATTTTTAATATAAATATGTATTTCATGCAATGAATAATTAGTATTTTAAAAGAAGTAGCAAATACATAATTTAAAAATTTCTGTTTTAATTTTAATACAGTAAATACCAACAGATATAATCAACATAAACATAACATAAACCCTGGGGTTTTGGGGTTCTCAGTGATTTTTGTTTTGACTTTTTCCTTTTAAATAATTTTCCTCAATAATTTTTGAGAGCTTAAAGAATTCCTAAGATCAAAATATTTGGGAACCACTGTCTTAGATAATACTTTACTTAGGAAATTTCAACCTAACCTTCCAAAGGAGAAAACTATTAGATAACACTGTCTTTGTGAAGATTATAAGGATTAAGGCATTAATGATAAGAATTTGTATTTATGAACAAAAGGAGCATTGTGAAAACTCATCCCACTTCTGGGAAAGGTAATTTGACCTGTCTATGTTGAAATAACAAATCAACTGCATTTTTGGATTATAAAAACCTGTCACTGGTGAAGAGATATCTCTGGAGAGGAGTCTGAGAAGTCCCCAAGTGAGAGGGGCACCTCAGCTCAGGACCAGTGGGGTACTTGACATATGTGACAAGATGGAAAAGAATTTTAGCTCAAACTAGACAGAGGCATAGACAGAGATTTATTTAAGCAAGGTAGATACACATTCAAGGGAGAATGAAGGCTGTCTCAAAAGAGAAGCAGCAGTCACTTGGGCTGGGGGGGGGTGTCCAATATTTATAGAAGGACTGAATCTGGGGCCAGACTGGAGGTGGATCCAGGGTGGAATTGCCCAATTTCATTCCAGTTCTCCAGCGCCTGTGAATATCCACAATTTACAAGGGTGTGGGCCAAGGACACTGGCCGAAGGCACAGGCCAACTGCAGGCAAGCAAAGGTGCCATTGCTCAGGTTTTAGGATTGCGCCGTTGCATCTTAGCTTGAGGGTGTCCCCCCAAGATTCAGTGTTTCTCTTTCTTTATCTTAAATTCCTCATCTCAAAACTATGTTCAGTCAACCAACTGAATAATTCGTGACTCGAACTAGTTACTGAAAGAAGAGAAACACAACTGCAAATAACTAAAACTCATCTAAAAGATTAAAATTTAAACAAGCAAATTTGAATTCTTATATAACAAGAAGTCTAAATTGGAGTATTTTTACAAATGATTATTCCATAGGCTCGACAGCATCAAAATATTCCCTAGATATTTGGCTAGTTTCTGCATCTTGTCTCATGTAAACTGGCTCTTCTTGTGAACCCCAAATCCTGACATCAGAAGTAGACACAAGATTGGAGATAGAGGTTTTTATTTTTTGTTTTTTGTTTTTTTTTAGGGAATAAGAAACGACTTTTCCCAGAAGCACACTGACACACACTGACTTGTTTTCCAGTTATCATTGATCAACATTTGATCACATAACTGGTCAAACCAATCACAGGTAAGAATGAGGTTATTTTTTACTTAGCTCAACCATGATCCTCTCTTTATAGTTGAAGAAGAAACCAGCTTCTCCAAAGATGCTCAACTGCTTGATATCTGCACAAAATTGGGATTCTTTTAGCAAGAATGAGGGCAGTGATGGGGAATAGCTATGGAATTGGCAACCAGTAAAATCTTGTACAGTCACCACAACTGGATGCCTCATTGCAGTAACTAAGACTATCATAAGATATTGGATAAAACTTGGAGAACTTTTATGAAGATGCCTGTTTTTCTTCTGTCAGCTAATCAGTACTCCCTGAGAGCTACTGAACACTTAAAAGCATTACAAATGTGAAGTTTTGTTTTCTAAAATCTTCATTTATAATCCAATTGTAAGTTTGTAATTTTCTCTAAATCCTAATTTACATTTCATTCAACAATAACAAAAAGTGGTTCTTTTTAATCTCATACTCCTACATTTTTGTTTCCTTAAATTATCATGCATATGCCATTGCTAACATATTACAGTTTCCCACCTTTTAAATTTACTACTTTGAGTTGAAACTTGTCTTTTCCCATTAAAGTGGGACTCTTACACATTTAAATAAAATAAATTTTATACTATAATCCAGGTAATTCTTTAATCTAGGTAATTAATAAAAGTCAGAAACAAATACAGAAATATATTACTCAATATGGGTTTTTTTTCTGGAACAATCTACATGAGTTGTCAGGTCTCCTACTATTAATATGTATCATCCAGAGGAGAAAAGTAGTTTCTGCTATGATTTTGATACAGCAGAAATGATGGGTAGATGATTTGGGAAAGGACCTGGTCCTTTTCCTTCAAGTTTTGGCTGAAGTCCCTTTGGAAAGCTTCCGTTTCCCTGCCTGGATGAGACCTCCTCTAATCCCTTCCTATTATATCACTCTATAATTCTGTTTATAGATCTCTTGCAAATCTATAGCTATCTCTTTGATTTCTTTCGTTCTTTTGTATCCCTGGGAGAATAAAGCACTGTGAGAACTGGAAAACATGTTGCCCTTCTCTATTCTACACTGTGTGCTCAAAGCTTATCCTCATTCATAATGGCTGACAAATGAATATTTGTTAATTGAATATTCTTTCTTTTCCCAATCATTTCTCACTAAGATATTTTATGTTATATACTAAAAGCAAAATCTAAAACAATAGAGTCTTGATGTTTACCATATTTTGGCCAAAAATATTTAATAACATACAAATATTAAATTTGTATAGCTAATGGATACTTAATGTAAAATGTCAGATGTGCTAAAGCAATGGTAAAATATAGTTTTATGATGGGAAAGAGCAATCTCTTTTTAGGTCAGATTTATATACCATATGCATATTTTATGTAATTCATTAGGTATGAGGAATTAGCCTACTTGATGATAATTCAGAAGTTTAAAATTAAATACTATACTTTATTGCAATTATTAACCAAGTAAGAAAACTGCATGAGGAACACAGGAAGTGTGGCTGTTTTCAGTGGAGATATTCCCATGTATGAGTGTGATTAGCACAGACTTGCTAAATCTCGCTCTGAGCCATCTGTGAGCACATTCTTGGTTTAAAACAACACACACCAGCTCTGCTCAGTTCTAAGTCAGTTTTTGCCACAAGTTCTCTTCATCTTAAACCTGGGAACATTTTCCAATGCCTGAAGCTTGGAAATGCCACCTTTGATTAAGAAGCTGATCCTTGAACTGAAAAATATTTTTATTACACAAACTCTTTCAAATGAAATTTTATTAACCTAAAATGTTGATCACAGAAATTTCAATTCATTTGTAAAGAAACTATTAGAGCATTTTGGTTAACTAGTGAGTTTTAAATATATCCATGTATTTAACCTTCTAATAATCCAAAATAAAATTGGTTGCCACTTGAGCTCACTTGCTTGTTCTTTAGTTCCACCTCAAGTAAGAGTGATGCAAAATGCTCCTTTTATAACAGTCTCTGTGTGAGGTCCTGGGTTTTGTTAAATCAGCAATAGTGAGGATTCACTAACAAAGTAAATGATGCATCATGTATCTTGGTGGCTGAAATCTTTACTGTAAACCCAATACAATCATTTCTGAAGGACTCCTGTTTATCATGAATCAGAACATCCACGTAGAACCACCAGAAGACTGCACTGCTGCAGCAAAAATACCTAGAACTGCCCAGAGACCAGGGAAACACAGTATATGCTTTGAGACACATTCCAAAGTCATAGTCACAAGAGGCACTACAATCATGTTTTCTACCTAAGATACATGTTTTTTAAAACCTGCAAATCTAAACACTTAAAACAGGCTTGATTCGTTGGTAATTAGTTCTTTTTAATTTTTTTTATTAAGGAGTCAAGTTGTTGTAACAATATGATATATATTTGATTCTAAACCATAGTTACCTCCCATTGCCCACACCCCAGTCCTTTTTTTTTTAAGAGAGAGGAACAGTGAGAGAGAGAGAGAAAGAGAGAGAGAGAGAGAGAGACAGAATCAATTTTACTTAGTTTTTTATGTGGCTTTCATTGCTCGGAGACTTCGTTGTGTATGTGGTACTGGGGTTTGAACTCCCATACTCACACATGCCAAGCAAGCGCTGTAACTGCTGAGCCACCGCTCCAGCCCCCACCCCAGTTTTTTTTATTTTTCTATATTATACTCCTATAACAGATAAAAATGTGTGTGTATATGTGTGTGTGTGTGTGTGTGTGTGTGTGTGTGTATGAATTAAATGACTTCATAAGTATTGTTTAACTTTGGGGCAGGGGGGCATAAAGACTATGTTTCATTGTTAGTTGTCTCCTTAGAACACTCCTTATTTTCCCTCCTTCTCCTATCCCTGCCTGCCTCTTTCCTTCCCTCTCCCTCCCCACAAGTCTATGGTTCCCCTAGATTATGTGTTATGCCCTTGGTGGGTTGAATACATGAGTTTGACTACTTTTTCACTCTAGCCTGGGTTTAGCTCTACCCTCCACAAATGAGGGAAAACACAGGACCCTTCATTCTCTGGGTTTGGGTAACTTCACTCAGCATTATTTCTTCCACTGCCATCCATTTACCTTCAAAGGTGGCAATATTGTTGTTTCTAATAGCTGAATAGAACTCCATTGTCTATATATACCAGAGCTTTTGGATCCATTCATCCAATGAGGAGCATCTGGGTTGGTAATTAGTTCTTCAGTTCCAGCCAGAGAACAGTGAAGAATCAATCCTTTAATGTTATATCGAAGGTATTAATAATCAGCTATACCTTGAACAATAAAATTCATTCATTTTAACTGTACAATTTAGTGACATTTAGTAAATTTACAGAACTGTACAAGTGTCACAACAATTCAATTTTAGAACATGTCTATTGCCTTCCAAAAGATCCCTGATACACATTATGCTTAGAGTTTTATATTCAATTTTTCACAACTTTTCTGTGAAAACATAATTATGTAATTGAAATAGAATGCCAAGAATGTTAATAAATTTGACTCTGATGGTATTCAGACACAAATGAAAAAAAAATTTCTGCAAAGGAGCAGATTTTGTATGTGCAATTGTTTTTAACCAAGCTAGGTACTGTGATACCTAGCTAATTAGGCAGCTATTACAGTTTTTCTTAAATAATATTCATAAAATCATGAAGTGGGGATGCATATAAATCTTGCTCTTATTACAAGCAAAACTGGCATCATTAGGAGGCACATGGTGGCAAAAGCAGCTGTGAGTCATTATATACCCCATATTCCTTCACACTTCTGTTTTTCACCTCAGCTTCTAAGTGGGGAATAAGTCATACCCTAGCTGAGGTCATCCTGTCCATCAAAACGTGCTGGGCAACATGAGGTCACTTTCAAAATAGGAGCCTCATTCAAGCACCAATTTTTCTTTTTGTTATTACTTTCATAATATAGATGCTCACATCCATTTCTTAGGACATGATCTTTATTTTTTCCTTGTTTCCTCCTCAAGGACCATCTCCTAGCTCTAGTACTTTTCCTCCAAGGTACACTTCCTTTTTATCATCATGTAGCCTTGCAAAAATTCCAAGATTGAAAAAAAGGAAAACGTGTTAGGTACATACGTACCATGTATACAGTGAATTCATAATGCTTTTTATTGGTAAAATATAAAGCTTGGTGGCTTAAATGTCTGTTAGAATATGGCTCCATGAAAGTATGGGAGTTATGTCTGTCTTGTTCACTGAATATAGCTCAAGCTTCTAGATCACCATCTGGCACATAGTAAGTGTTGAGTAAATACTTGTTGAATAAATGAAGTATTTTTATTTGAATCCTGATGGATTATGTAGGTTGTTTTCTCATTGGTGTATTATGAAAAGTCTTTTGATATGTTATATAAAAATATTCTTTAAATGCACCAGTAGATCTCAGTATAAAATTCTAAAATATATCTAAACTATAACGTGAATGTTACACCTTGGATTACGATTCTGAATTTCTTTGTATTTATTTTAAAAGACTTTATATTCTTGTACTGCATCAAGCTTGTTGAAAAAGTTTGTATACCTGTTCTAAAATAATACATGTAATATCCCTGAAAATTACACTGTTTGCTCCTTCTTCTACTACTTCTTTCTTTTAATTAATTAATGGGGGGGATACTAGGGGATTCACGGGTACTTTACCACTGATCTACATCCCCAGTCAAGATGTTTGAGACAGTGCTTTACTGCTGAACCACCACTTCAGCCCCCATTTTAAAATTCTTAATTTTGAAACAGAGACTTGCTTAGTTGCTGAAGCTGGCCTCTAACTTGTGATCTTCTTGTCTTAGCCTCCTGATTTGCAAGGATTACAGGTGTGTACCACCACATTTGGCTGGCACTTCTTAAAATTAATATTCCCCTTCACAATTTAGCTAAGAAGTCCCACTTTTGATATTAAAAAACCCAAAAGACAAAGTATGCAAAAAAATCCCACAAACAAATAGAAAAACAGCATTTTTGATCCTGATGTCGTTGGAAATCAGCTTAAGATCTGTATAAATAAGAGGCATAAATGGAATGAATTTATAAATGGCAGGTTTGAGGTCTTCTGGCTCTAGCTATCCCTGTTTCATCTGCTCAGTTTATCATTATTTTGATCAAAATGAATCTTACTTTGTTTTTGTTAATTGGTTCTTTTTCCTTCTGGTAATGTTCTCTTTTTCACAATTTTAGGAACATTACTGTTCTTTCAGTTTTGTGTGTCATCAGTCACACCAAAACCCTCCTTTCCCATGCCAGATCTCCTCACTTTGATTAAACTGATTTCTTGGGTATTTCCAGTCCTGGATTATTATCATTACTGATTCATGTTCTCCCTCCCTTTGTGAATCCTCCCTGGGGCTATGGACCTCAGTTCTACCTTTCTCCAAGTAGACCATGATCCATCATGCAGTCCTCTGTCTCTGGAGGCCATTTTTCTCCTGACTTTCCTCTTTGTCTTATAAGGATACTTTTATCTCTTATACACTAAAATCAAGTCCCTGTAATGACCCAACATTCCCCTTCTCTTTTTCTCTTCCCCTCAAGGTGGTAAGCACTAGTGGAACTCAGTACAAATTTTGAAAATAAATCTAAACCATCACATAAATATGCTATACTTTAATTGTATTATCATTATGTATTTCTTTATGTTTATGGGTTTTATATTTATATTTCTTTATACCCTCAACTCATTGTTTTCATTTCTTCATGTCAAACTTCCATTCCCACCCACTCAAGTGATATTGTTTTAAAGTCACTTATGACCCTTTAATTACCAAATCCAATTAACACGTGTCCTTATCTTGTTTGGCCTCTTGTTAGCACTTATTGTCTTGGACTTCTCCTTCATTTTTGGAATTCTTTCACCCCATATTTCCACCTCACCTGCTCCACAGATTCACCTTCTACTGTCTGTTTCTATTCTTTTTCAGTGAGACCTTTCCTTCTTTCTTGTTTACATATTCTTTTACCTCACAATCAAATGTTGATCTCCAGAGTTCTGTCCTTGGTCCTGTTTTCAAGCTACAAACTTCCCCTGGGAAAATGAATCAGATTTCTGTGGTTTTAATTACTTCTTCTTTGCTTATGACTTTCACGTTTAAATCTTTAGTCCTAAATGTTCCATTGAGCTCCAGACTGCAAATTTCCGGGTTTCCCCTGGAATGTCTTCTCTACCCACAAGTTACTAAGTCTAATCAAATCTGTTAGCTCTCTTTTGGATTGCTTTCCTTGGGGTAATTGTGTTTTACAGGCTGTAGGGAAAGTAAACTGAATGTTCAACAGCTAGCAGAACAGATTTTTATTCTTTCCTCTTTTGGGGAATAGGGTGGAAATGTACTTCCATGTTCCTTGAAAATTAGATGTGTTACATGATTTGTTTTGACAAATGCATTGGAGGTAACTTGTGTCACTTTAGGCAGAAACCTTTGAAAAGTGACATATAATTTTATCCCCTGTCCCTGCAAACTGGCAACACTTCAGAGGGAAGAGGCTCTATCAGCTTGCATCCTAGTGAAGTTAATCTAGATCTGATCTCCCATGGACTAAAAATGCTAAAATGCATGCTATTTCAAATATGTGAAATTTTGGACTCATTTCTTACTGCCACATAGCCCAGCCTGACCTGACTAATTGAAGATCCAAAACCAAATTCATTATTTTACCTGTATACCTTGAACAGAATAAAATAAAATAAAAATAAAAGTATGCTCTTTCTCCTACATTGCTTGTCTTCTTTGTCTTTGTGTGAATTGTCTTCATCCACACACTTCCAGGTTAGATACCTGGAAGCATATTTAGACTCCACTTTCAAGTCCACCTGCTTTTTAGGACTGATAGTTCTGTGGATTCCACTTCCTAGGTATCCTTCAAATCTATCCTTTCATTTCCATGACATCTTATGTATTGCCTAGATAATTAACACTAGCCTTTCCAAACTGCCTCTTCCATGTAGCTGCCAAAGTGATTTTGGGGGGGGGTACTGGGAAATGAGGATAGGGCACTTGATCACTTAGCTATATCCCCCAATCCTTTTTTTTTTAGTTTGAGACAGGGTCTCACTAAGTTCCTGAGAGTCTCTCTAAGTTGCTGAGGATGGCCTCAAACTTGTGATCCTCCTGCCTCAGCCTCCCCAGAAGCTGGGATTGCAGATGAGTACCACTGCACTAGGCTGTCAAAGTAATTTTTATAAAATGAAAGTTTGACCATTCCACTCTACTTCTTAAAATGTTCCATCAGGGCTAACTGAATAAAGTCAAAGTGTCTTAGTGTGGCTTGTTAGGCTCTCTCTTCAGCCACATTCTCTGCTTCAGCAATACCTTGTTCCTTCTTCTCTCACCTCTGTACCACAAACACAGACAATAATATCCTCTGATTGATCCTTTTAGAAATCTCAACTTAAGTTTTATTTACTCTAAAAAGGCTTTCCCAAACAGAGTTCTTAAGTTCCTCCTTTGTGTCACTTCTCTACCTAAAACGTACTTTTGCTTTTGGATGTGATCTTTCTGGAAATCTATTTATGTGGCCATTATGATGGCCATAGATTATAACAATTACAGTCTTCATGAGGATTGGAGAATATCTTATTCATCACTGTATGTGAAGAGTATACTTACTACTTAGCACATTACAGACACATCAAAGATATTTATAGAACTGAAATAATGAGCCATTACATTAGATGGTCAACATTTGTGGAGGGCTTATATTTTTAAAATAGTTTATATTTTAGACTGTTTTGTGTCACTATGACCAAAATACCCAGCAGGAACAACCTAGAGGAGAAAAAATTTATTTGGTGCTCATGGTTTCAGAGCTCTCAGTCCATTGATGGCCAACTCCATTGCTCTGGGCCCAAGTTGAGGCAAGACATTATGGGGGAAGGGTGTGGCAGAGGAGTGCTGCTCCCCTTATAGCAGCAAGGAAGCAGAAAGTGTGGGCAAGGGTCACAGGAAAGATGCACCCTTCCAGGGCAGCCCCTAGGGACCCAACTCCTGCAACCATGCCTTACCTGCCTTAATTACCAACCAATCAGTCCATTCAATGAGGAGTCAGGATGGAAAGAATAGGCTACATTTCTCTTGATCTAATCAATTTACCTCTGATAATTCCTGCATTAACAGGACCTTTGAGGGACACCTCATATCCAAACCATAATAACTTTCATCTGTTGAGAATTCACTATGTGCCAAGCCTGCAATTAGCATTCAATAAGTTTCATTTTATTTAGCCTAATAACAACTTTAGGTCATTGACCCATGCACTGGGTGTATCCTCATTATTTTCATTATCTGAAGAAAACCATATCTCATTTTCCTGGAGGTAGCTCATTATAGGCCCATAGGTGCTAATTAAATGTATTATTTCTTATGAAATAACTGAATGAATAGGGGAGACACCATGGCTTGCATTCAAGCGTTTTATTCTATACTTCTTGAAAAAAACGTAGCTCCATTATTTAAAACATTTTGAAAAAAAAATTTATATATCATTTTTCCTTTGACGGAATAACACATTTTACTAAGTCTACTGGACCTCAATAAATAAGGGTTAACTCAAATAAGAGAAACAGGGCAGAAAGAATCACTCACTTGTTTCATATCTCACTTTTCAAGATTTCATTATTATTCCACACATATTCCTACCCCCACAAAAGAATTTTCTATCATTGAGTGACAAAATGCCAATTAGTAATGGAGATGTAAAGATGAAACTTGGCTAATCTTAAGAGTAATTCTCCTCTTGTTGCCAATGATTTTCCACTATCTCCAAATAGTAATAGGCAAGTATGTGAGCCTAGCTTATTAATACTTTAATTTAAAAAAAAACTCGACATTTCATTCATGGCCCGCTCCCCCGTTCTTTTTTTTTTTTTTCTTCACGTGTTCCACGGAGAGGAATTAAGGTCATTCCTTTTAATTTTAGTTCACGTCCAGCTTTCAGAATGGCCGCAGATCCAGCTGAATTTGCCAAAGGCCAAAAAGCCGCGAGACCAGTCAAGCAATTACTAGCCACTTGGCCTTTTTGCAGAAATACACAAAACGTGTAGAATCGCTTAATTTTATCCCCTCCTAACTTTTTCACATGGAAATTGGCTGCTCGGGCGAATGTTGTTTTTCACCGTAGCCATGTGTCCAAGGGCGATTAACACTCGCTCGATAAAACCCCTTCCCAGGCCATTTGGGAGTTGCACGCGTTCACACCCAGAGTTCAGCCCGGTGCGCCTTCACGCGCAGCCTTTTTGTTTTTGTGAGGAGAGAGGGGCAGGTAGGGTGCGAACCTCTAAATATGCAGCAGGCTGCAAGGGCTATATAAAGCCCGAGGGTCGGACCTGGAGGAAGCGGCCAGGATTGCCAGCGAGTTGGCAGCTGCCTTGTGTGGAGCTGCTCTGCGCCATGGCAACTGCGGAGAGCGCAGAGAGCACTGCTAGCGAGCGCGCGCGCAGCCACCGCCCGCTGCCTGCCGTCCCTGACGTCCGGACGCGGCGCGGGGCCGCGGACTCCGGGTACAACTCCTCGGCCCGTCCCGCAGCACTCCTCCCAGTTCCTTCGGCACCCCCTCCCCGAGATCCTCCCCTCCGCGCTGGGTCCCGACACAGGGTACCAGCGCTTGGCTTTAGTGGTGTCTCCCCGAAGTCGAGGTCTGGTCTCACGTCTCCTTTGCGCTGCTTGTGCTCCCCATCCTGCAGATCAGCAGTCTTTTGGAGACCGTGGATTAAAGCCAGAGGCGAGAAAGAGGAGGGGACGCCGCACTACTCTGCGGAGGCGGTGAGTGGGCTTGGGTGGTGGACTGCCCCTCTGAGGTTGGAGGCGATCAATCAGGTTTGGGGACGCAAGACCCGAAGGATGCATGTACTTATTTTGCCCCTAGCTTAAGATCGCTCCTGCTGGTGATCCCACCAATACTGAGGGAGGGTGCGTGTATCCTCCAGGGTCTGGCCATAAGGGTCAGTCCGGGAACTGGGCTGCTGAGAAGCCCTGGGTCACATTCTCTGTGAGCTTAAGGACTCTGTGGCGCACACGTTTCCATGTTCTAGAAGAAGGTGGGTCGTAACTATGAATCATCTCCTTTTGTTCCCAGATACCCAGTGGCCCCGGAATGATCGAAGCTTCAGGAAAGCTTTCCCAGTACACACACCCGGTCAGGTGAGTGACAGGCCCTAGGGTAGATCTCCAGCTTCTCCAGCCCCGGGGAGAAGCTGGAGGCTTCACACAGCTTCCTAGGCAGCTGATCTGTAGTTTTTCTCTTGGAACCTATCTTTAAGGCTTACTCTTTTCATTCCACTCGCAGAGGTCGTTTACTCATCAAATTGGAAAATGTAGTTCTCGCCCCCACAGGAAAGAACAGTTAAATCAGCGCATACTCAGTAAATGCTTAAGGGATGTGAGGAAGAGAGAAAGTGGATGATATAGGAAAAGTAGAATGGTGACATCTTGTGCCTGCGTATGGTTCTCGCTTTTGTTTTGTTTTTAATTCCAAAGGGTCTGAAAGAAATTGACTTCATGCCAGGCAGAAGTGTGTATGTTATTCTCTTGCAAACCAAAAGCAAGAATGGAGTCAGTTGTTGCAATTTTACAGCAAATCTAGCTTGACACATAAAAGAAAATGAAAATCCTGAAGATTACCAAGGGTAATCCTAAAAGAGGTTAAAAGTTATTTAACATAACATGGAGGAACTATTTACTATTTCTTGCACCTGCAAGTCAGCCTTTCTGTAAGATTCTGTGTAACTCTTATTCAGGTTAATAATTATGCAGTTTTCCTGCTTCAGGGACCTGTTAAAAGAGCAGTATGATGTTTGTAAAGTATTATGTGTTTATAGATAGCACATGATAGTTAATACATGTTCATTAATTTCCTACTATGTGCTAGCACTAGTTGAACAACATAGGAAAAAATAATCACAGCACATTGTAAGTGTAAACTAATTGAGTTTACTTTGGTCAGCCTTGCAAATGTGTACAGGGCATGGAGTAGTACCTAACTGTTGGAGGCTCAGGGAAGCAGGCATCACAGGTTGTGATTGCATGGCTGAGACTTGGAGAAGTTAACCAGACAGGTGGGAGGTGGGGGCAGAATGTGTGAAACTGTGGTCTTTCCAGCAGGGTGCCAGAGGCCAGAGCATATACACATTTTATACGGAGTTGTGTCAAGAGCTCTTTAATTTGTAGGAGATATTGTAGATTATTCAAGGGATTTTAACCAGAGAGAGGTGTGACCAGATTTATGTTTCCGAAAAATCACTGAGGAAATGATATATAGACTTAGAACACCAAAAGTGAAATTGGAAGCTATTGCAATTATTCAGGTAAGAAACATTATGAGCCTTTCTAAGACCTTGGGAGTGAGGATGGGTCTGGTGAATTTGGGAAATACTTGGGTAACAAAGTTTAACTTTAAAATGTGTTGTATATGGCAGGTGAAGTAGAGGTAAAAAAAAACAGAATCCCTCCCAAATTTTTGACTAATGACCAGATGTGTCCTGCACTAAAAGAATGAAAATTAGTGTTTAAAATAGATTTGGGGAACAAGATAATGCATCTGACCTTCCATTTGTTATATTTAATGTCCCTATAGGGTAACCAAATAGAGATATAAGGTAGAGAGCTACATATATGTTGAAATCTTAACTAGAAGCTTGGCAGTCTATGGAAAATCAAGGTTTGGGGAAATCATGACAGTTGTTGGGAGCACAGGTCATCCCAGGGAATGTAGAGGGGGAGAGCTGATCATTCTCAGTGAAGCTTTGGGGGAAGGCCTGCATCTTACCAGTACATAGAGAAAGAGAGATCCACAAAGGAGATTGAAGAATCAGAAGAGGGAGGAATTCAGTAAAGAATGGAGTCTCTGGAAAAAAAATTTGTCCACAGTGGGAAATTGTGGGCAGAGTGTGATGAGAACAACTAAACAGCATGTGTTGGGTTTGGTAATTCTAATTACATATTAGAAAAGAAACTGTTAACTTTATAAGCATTTTCTTTTCTGAATTACTTTTACAATTTAATTGTGCTTAAGTTTAAGTTTATTTGTATTAATTTTATTTTGACTAATATTGTGTATCTTTTTACTCAGTTGTCTGCTTCTTAAAAGTAGAGGCCATGATTTATTCATCTTTGAATTATGAATTATTTAGATGAAGAATCACTATATTTATTAAATGAATAATTAATAATTATATATTTAAGCATCAAAATTGTAAACTTTGAAAATGTTGTTAGTAATGCTTATAGATCATTGTCTTTTTTTCTGCCATTTAAATTGAATATACTGAATATAATTCTTTGTTAAAAACACTCAAATGCCATTTATTTATTTATTTTAATTAATTAATTTATTTTTCAAATGCCTTTTAAATTGAGTATACCAAACATAATATAATTCTTTGTTAGAAACACTCAATTATATATATAAATGTGGGGCCATTCACCCTAAACTAAAATGACTGCACACTGTAGTAGTGATTTCTTTTCCTTGGATAAGGCACAAAGGAAGATTAATACTTGTCAGATTTTTAAAATTCTGAGTTAATCATGATTACATGCAAATTATTTATGTAAAACCTACGTCATTTCTGAGTGTCTCAATATGGTTCCCAGATTTGATTGACTGGAAAGGGAGAGGAGATGGAATCAAGGTTGATGTCAAAGCCTTTCTATGTCTCAAGTTATGAATGCATAGACCAACTTTTTAAAATATTCTTTTTGATACTTTACTAAACTTACATTGGCTATATTTCTATCTAGGAGTTAAATGTATGAATTTTAAGCTGGACAATAGGTGATGGACACCTTTGTGTAGGATGCATAATATTTGTTATCTTTATAAAGTTGGTTATCACTGGAATTTTTATTGTAGTGGTAGAATTCATAATTCATTAGCCCCCTCCTCCCCATAAAACAAATTTAAGAAACTAGAAAACAAAAACCTTCTTTTGTATTCTGTAAGAAAAAATTATATATGTACACATTATATATATATGTTTCAAACAATACTTATTTATTGTTTAAAGTAAGCTAAACATTGATTTTATGCTCATGCAGGGTTTGTATAAATTTGTTTGATCTAATATTTATAGTTTGGATAATCATTTCAAATAATTAGCCATTTATTGATACTTTGTGTAATAGACTCCACAAAAGCTGTGAAAGTAGCATTTTAAAATCATTTTAAGGCTGTTCCTTAATGCATGAGTCAATTTCTAAGTAGATAGCACTTTTAAAATTTGGTCTTTTATGAGCATAAGGATTCTGAATATGAACAAAATAAAGCATATTATGTTGTCTGCTTCTTTCAGGCTATTTTGGCCAAAATCAAAGTGTTATGATTACTTATATCAAGAAGCAGAAGCTCTTCTGAAAATTTTTCCAATTCAAGCCACAATTTCATTTTATGAAGATTCTGATAGTGAAGATGAAATTGAGCAGCTGACCTGTGAAAATTAATCTAATTAGTTACTTCTGATGATATTCAAAGCTCCCAGGCTTTAAATTTAGTGTACAAATGTATCATAATCTTTTAAACTAATTTATTTGTGTATAATTTGTTAATTAAAGGAAATATTTTTAATTACTATGGTAGTTTGGCTTTTTTATCCCCTCATTAGAATTAAATGTCAGAATTTAAAACAGGTGCCATTTACAAAAGTTTTGATTTTATTATAACTATTTTGGACTTGCAATGGATAATTTTCATCTTCATTAAGTTACAAATTTATCTTTAGTCATAATTTTGCAAATAGTGACAATATTAAATCTTTCAAGACTAGATTTTATGGTATCTACTATTTGGTACTGACCTCAATTGGATCTTATAATTATAGATAACATTATCTTATTAGATAATGAAGAAAATCAGCTTGTTACCAAGCATGCATTTATTATTATATATTTGCTAGAAGATAGTGAAAAATAATTTAAATCATTATGTATAATAAAGGAAATCGGTCATAGAGCCCAGAGAATTTTATGAATTACAAATTAACAATGAGTAAAGTAACACAGTAATATTCTTCTGTTCTTAAATATGGTAGTAAAATTGTGTGGGTGTTCACTATTTATTGTAGTGCATTGAGGGAGCCTTATAGTTAGAACAAAATGTGTAAAGGGTAATAATTTACATGATATCTAAAAAAGTGCAGCCTAAAGACCAGATTTCAAAAGTATTTTTTCCTATTTTTGTCCAAGGGGGAGCTGTTTGGCAGCTATGAAGCATTATTCACATTATCAGTTTCCTTTTGCTCTGGTTCTCTACTCTTGATATTCTCACATGAAATAACTTCTCAGTGATTAGGTTTTCTTACACAGACTCAAAGAAAAACACATCATCATTTAATGAAAGATAAACATAATCATTTTGCAGGATTAAGGTAATGTAGTAAACTGTGGTCAAGAAATTCTTTTAGCTAATCCTCAATCTCACAATAAACAGTTAAATTACAAGTAAATACAATCCCGTAGTATTCTAGGATGCTAATATGTGCAGATCAGAGGTATTTAGCTACCTAAGAAATGCCTCTTGCTTGAATGTCTACATATATTTACATATTTTTTTCTTCTAAAATAGAAGCACAAACATAACTTCAATTTCCAGGCACTTTGATGACTAAGGTAATTGACATGGGGGATATTCAAACCATGACAGTGTGTTCAGAGTCAGAAAAATAAGTAATGACAGGTCGTGAACAGGGTTATTTAGAACTGTTTCTTTTCCTGAAAGCTTTCTTTCTCTATTGGATTTTACTTTCAGAATCTGTGTATTTACCAAGGAACATGCAAAACAAAGCAACCACAACCCAAACTGAACAAAACCCCCAGCTGACCCCCAGTATGGACCTTTTACATCAGGAAGTGGTGTTTATCTTTACTTTGTGCTTCTCATGGGAAGAGCCACTGCTATTTATTGAGAGCCTATTATTAACCATAGATTGTGCTTTGTAGATTATTTAATCATTACTAAAAATCTCAGTCAATTATATAGATGGAGAAAATGAGGCTTTGTGAAACTAAAGTGACTTTCATAAGAGCGCAGTCGTGAAGTGCAAGGGTGGCATCAAAACCAAATCTGTCGTACCCTTAAATGCAGCTGTTCACTACAACGGGGGTGAGCTCCACCAGTACACAAATCCCTAAGTGTTTTTTAAGGAAGGCGGGAAGTTACGGGAGGAGGAAGAACTTGTGTGTGGGTGAACTGAGAAACAAAGACTTTAACGTGTTTTACTCATATGTCATTCGTCTGTGCCGGTGCTTAAAGATGATATCTTCTTACCCCAGAATGGTACTATTTTATCTGGTTACTTAGCTCTTGGAATTGTGAAGTTTTCTTTCCTGTACAGCCTTGTGCCTCAAGGAGAGAATTTTAGAGAAATCAGTCATTTTATTCCATATTTCAAGTAGTACGATGGTTCTGCTTAACAATGAACAGACACTGGTGTTCTGGGTTACAGCACTCTACAAGAATTTATTCTCAGATTCGATCAGCACCAGGGCTAAGGAACAGCTTCACTCTGTGATCTTTCCGTGAAATAGCTGTCACCTCCATCCAGTGCTGAAGTTGGGACGCAGGATTCAATGAGCATGCGTACTCTCCCAAACTAGCAGCCCCTGCGGGCGCTCGCCGCGTCCGTTGGCTCCGCCCTCCGAGAACGTGCTGCGTCACTTCGTGCCTCACCCCTGGCGACCCCGGAAGTGGGTCGGGGGCTTGGCCTCTGCCCGGCCCGGGAGCCGGAGCGGGAGGATCCGCTGTGAGAGGGTTCCCGCCGAGTGAACCCGTCGGGCAGCGACCCCGGGCAGACCCAGGGCTAGGGGTCCAGGATGTTAAACGTGCCTTCCCAGTCTTTCCCGGCCCCCAGCTCTCAGCAGCGCGTCGCCTCTGGGGGGCGCAGCAAGGTAAGCGGGGGACACCGTTAGTCGCGCCCAGCGCTCGCCTCCCGGCTGCGTTTTTGCTCTTCCGCACAGTCTTTCTCGGTCTTTGCTCTCACCGCCTGTCCCCCTCCCGAGTTTCGTTCCGCCCTTCGCTGCAGACATCGATTTTCTAATCCCACGCCGTCTCCAGTCCTCGAACTCTCCTCCCTTCCTCTCACCTGCTAGCCCATCTTTCCCGCTATCAGTTCCCTTCCTCCAAGTCCTCTCCTTAACTAATTTCAGATCTGTAGGACAGGACAGTCACCGTGCTTGCCTTATTAGGTCCTCTGCATAGGCTTGCTTCCCTCAAAACTGCCCTCTCCGGCCTTCTGTTTTTCACTGTCCGAAGGAGTTGTGAGTTTTGTAGGTTTCCTTGCAGAAAGGAGGGGGTGAACAGTGGCGACCAGAGACATCCCTGCGAGCCTGGGGCACTTCTGGAGCTAGAGAAGATTTGGAGAAGCGAGGAAAAATGTACACGAACCTCCATTCAGGTTCACGGACACTCCTCCTCAAGTCAAACTGACTTTATGTCTCTGGTCTCTGTTTCAACCCCACCTTTTCTACCCATAACATTTGCCGCCTTTGGAACTAATGTAACTAATGCTTGAGTATTTGTTGAGCATAGTTACTGTTAGCAACAGGTGAAATGAAATGCAAATAAATTTGGTATTTGTAAAATTTAGTAAAAATTGTGTCCTGTGTTCATTTAAACGTGAATGGTGCTTGCCCCTCTTTATTTGCCGGTTCTTTGTTCTCTAACCATGTCTTCGTGTTTTGGTAATGAGAATTCCATCTACTTTTTCATTTCATTTCTGGACTCTTGAGTCTTAGCATCATTGTTACTTTCACTGACTTCCTTATTTTTTTTCCAGTTAGACCTGGAATAGAACATGAGTTTAGGGATCTGTGGTTGTCATCTGCTTTTCAGAGGTTTGTATTCTCAATTATAATACTAATGTTGAGATTTATTAAGTGCTTCATGGCCATATATGATTTGAGTGTTTTTCCTCTTTTACCTTGTTGAAGTCTCCACAATGATTCTATGAAATGGGAGCTTTTAGGTTCTTCATTTCACGAAAAAGAAACTGGTTAAAAAATGTTGCCTTAGATCATATAGGCTTGTGATGTGATACCGACTGTAGAATTTCATTTATTGCTCTGTATATCTATTATACAGCCTTCTAATTATGTGTCTCTTCCTCCCTTGATCTACTTCTTTGCTTAAACTAAATACTTTGGTTGGATAATAGCATATAGCCTTTCCAGAATTAGATTATGAGTTGCTGTCCTCCATTAAAACTGCCATCCATATTCTCAACATCCATCTAAGGAGAAAACTTAGAGAGAGGCAAAGACAAAAAGTTACACAGAGGATGATGACAAAAGTATCTTTGAGTCCAGAAAGAAAGCAAAGTTATTCTGCAATTCAAAGGAAAACTAAGATTCTTACCTTTATGTTCTTCTTTTCTTTTCCTTCTCCCTTCCCCCTCCCCCCCTTTTTTTGTAAAGATAATCTTGAGCATGTTAGAAGCTGACACTGAGACAGGTAGAAATGAAACCTAGTTGGGGAGGTTGTATATCATAATTGTTAAAAGAATAGACCTTGAGGCTGGAGTGGTGGCTCAGCAGTTTCAGAGCTTGCCTGGCAAGCACGAGGACCCGGGTTCAAACCCCAGCACCATGTACACAACTAAGTGTTGGAGCAACTAAGGCCATGTGAAAAACTAAATAAAGTTGTTTCTTTCTCTGTCACTCTCACTTTCCCTCTCTCTTTAAAAAAAAAAAGAAAAAGAAAAAGAATAGACTTTGAAGTGAGAAAGACACAGATTATTTTCCCAAATCCACCACTTAATCTCTTTGAGTCTGTTTCCTCAGGTGTAAATAAGAATGACCAATTTTATTGTATTATTTAGGATTAAATAAGATAGTGTTTTTTCTTAGCACATCTTTGGTAAGCACTCAGTAAATGTTGCCTACCCTGAGGCTTTTACTCAAACCTCACAGATTTGAATTTCACATAGAGAATGTATTCAATGTGTGATGGCTATTATTATTTCTACTAGTACTCATAGACCAGGATTTATTAGAATATACCATATAGTAGAGATGTATTCTCTGATTTCAAGGAGTTTAATCTTGTAGACTGCACAGATTAGTAAAAAGAAATATATAATGTGTCATAACAATAGTGTGTTATGACCAGAAAGGAGTTGGAGTCAGAGAAGGCTTCCAGAGAAAATAAGGGGGTACAAAATTGGAGGGGGGGGAGGATTCAGTAAAAAAGAAGCAATACTTGAATGCAAGTGCTTGATAACAATCAAGGAATTATTTCCCATTTGCCTAAAGCATATGATAGGAAGGAGTGAAAGTTAAATCATGGATCTGGTGAAACAAATTATGACCAGATTATGAAGAATCTGGTAAACCACTAAGCAATTTGGAGACATGATTATAATGTAATATGGGGCAGCCACTGAAGGAGGGATGGTGCATCATTTGATTTGCATTTCCAAAAGTTTACTTTAACTACCTTGGGAATTATGGAATGGAGAGAGACTAGTGATTATGGTTTGGGATAGGAAAAATTGTTTTCTCACAATTTATTCATTTATTGAATCAAGAAACCTGGAGAGTGTCACTGACAGAATGGGACAGTGTGGATTTATAGGGTGGAATGTGAAATTGTAAATGTATCACAGACCTTGAACTTAATTATTTTGTGGGTAAATGGATGCCTGAAGTAGATATGATTCAGGAAAGTGAGGTGTAAAAGCTTGAATATGCCTACTTTTGCATTAAACATTTTTCTGGTATTGTGTTAAAAACTAAATGCAAAGAGTAGCCATGTTAAAGAAAAGTTTCCATTAGGTTGTCTTAATTGATTGAAATACTGACATCATCTCTGTCTGAGTTCATTTTTTGCTGTTAGAATACTTAGGACTGGATAATTGATAAAGAACAAATTGACTTATTACAGTTCTGGAGAATGGAAAGTCTAAGGTTGAATGGTCCACACCCAGAAAGGGCCTTCATGATGCATCATGGTGGAAGTCATCACCTGGTGATAGAGCGCAAGAGATAGAACTTGCAGCCTTAAGCCGTTTTATAATTGTCATTAGTGCATTCTTGAGGTGGGGCCCTTGTGATCTAAACACCTCCTATTGAGCCATAACTTCCTGTATAGTTGTCTTGGGGATTAATTTTACAACAAGTGCTTTTTGGAAAACATATTCAAAACAGAGCAACCTTTCATCTAAAAGTTGTGTGGTTTTTTTTTTTTTTAACAAAACAAAACCTCAAAACATCCTGTTAGTAAATTCTGTAATCAGGGGTTGGCAAACTTTTTCTTCAAAGGACCTACTGGTAAGTATAGTAGTTGACCCTTACCCTTGGTTTTGTGATTTGGAATTTCAATCACTTGTAGTCAACTGTAGTCTGAAAATACTAAATGAAAAATTAGCAGAAATAACATTTCATAAGTTTTACATTTCATGCTGTTTTAAGTAGTATGATGAAATATTGTGCTGCCCCATTCCACCTTACCTGGCATATGAAACATCCCTTTGTCTAGCACATCTACACTATATGGGCCACCCATCTGTCTATCCATCACTTAGAAGCTATCTCTTAGTTATGAGAGTGACTATTGCAGTATTGCATTGCTTGTCTTTAAGTAACCATTATATACTTAATAATGGCCCCAAAGTCAAGAATAGTGATGCTAGCAATTCTGATGTGACAGAGAAATCATAAAGTATTTCCATTAAGTGAGGAGGTTAAAGTTCTCATTAAGAAAAAAAAAGAAAGGAATGGAGCGGTGGCTCAGCGGTTTGGGAGCTTGCCTAGCAAGCACAAGGACCCGGGTTCAAACCCCAGCACTATGTACACAACTGAGTGTTGGAGCAACTAAGGCCATGTGAAGAACTAAATAAAGTTGTTTTTCTAAAAACAAAAAAAAGAATTGTATGCATAAGTTGCTAAGATATATAGTAAGAATGATCTTCTGTCTATGAAGTGGTAAAGAAGGGAAAAGAAATGTATGTAGAGAAAAAAGATAGCACATATAGGGTTTGCTACTATCCTTGGTTTCAGGTGTTCACTGGGAGTCTTGGAACACATCTTCTGTGCATAACAGAAAACTACAATATTTAGAGAGTCTCTTAAGTTTTCAGTCATTTCACTGCTTTTACCATATGTGAAAACCAGTCTTAGCTCGTGACTGTGTAGAAGCTTTGAAGGGTTGGCCAGCTATAGTTTGGCAACTCTTTCCCTATCCATTGTTTAACTTTCTCAGTGGATTCTTAGAAAACATTTTAAATGCATGGTGATTTCTAATGTTCTGTTTATATTGAGAATTCAGAAAAAGTCAATGATAGCCAATCATTTATGTATCTTTTCTTCTATCAAATCTCTTGCCGTTTAAGGTGAAGACTTTGGTCCAGATTGGCTGCTCTAATGTTCATGACAGAGCTGGGACCAGGACATGTTTTCTGACTTCAGACTGAATACTATTCTTGTTATGCTGTTGTACCATTATGACAAAAATTTGTGAGACAGAATTTCCAAGTCCTATCTCATAATCCAGATACTTTAAATAATGTTCTGTTTATAATTCTAATAAAGCAAAAACAATGTTGCAGCCTCCTAAAGTTATAAGAATTTGTAAAATTGTTAGATTTGCATTTTATCTTTTTTAATGGGAATAAAAGTAATGAAGTATTCCAAAGGCAAGACTCAGGACAAAGTTCTTCAGCTAACCAGAAGAAGCCAAATTTAATTCATCCTTTTTTTACTTTTTAGGTACCTTTAAAACAGGGCAGAAGTCTTATGGATTGGATTCGACTGTCCAAAAGTGGAAAGGACCTAACAGGATTAAAAGGAAGGTTAATTGAAGTAACTGAAGAAGAACTTAAGAAGCACAATAAAAAAGATGACTGTTGGATATGCATAAGAGGTAGGTGGTATTTGTTAAATACCTCTAAACAATTTGCTGGGCTTTCTGTGTGTTATGATGCGTAATCTGATAGTTGTGTTATTTGGTGATCAGATTCAGAATTAGCAAAAATTAGACTAAGAAGTCTCTGAGACTTCAGAAAGCATTCATTAAAGCTGAATCTTCAGTTGTCCTTTCTGGCACATTTTGGATGTAGCAGTTTATTAGTTGCCTGACTTTTCTAACTCATAGTAAATTAGAAGCACCAAAATAGAAAGGGGAATAATGGAAGAAATGAACTGAGAGACAGGAATACTGATGAAACCAGACCCTGTGGTAGCCAACAATCTGACATTGAGGAGAGACAGAAAGACAGTGATAAATACTATGATCCTGTACATCCAGCCTCCACAATGATGTTCTTGAGGCATCCAGATGTGGCCAAATATGTCTACTACTATCCTCTGTTTAAAGGGGAAGGATTACCAATAATTTCTAACATGATCCCAAATGAAAGTAAAAGAAAACATGTGACTTAAGTCTAATCGTCTTTTTTCATCATAGTTGTTATTGAGCCTTTTTCATAGATTCCTTTCCAACACACAGAAGCTTTTATTTTCACCTTTTTTCATTCTGCAAAGTATGTTATCATTCATCCATTTGACTCTCAGGCTTCCAAAATTTCATCACTATAATCTCCTCTTCTGATTGCTGGCTGTCTCTGTGATTTTATGTTTTATTTATTCTTTTTATTTTATTTTTTTAAAGAAAGAGGGACAGAGAGAGAGAAAAAAAGCAATTTTTATTTAGTTTTTCATTTGACTTTTCGTTGCTCTGACACTTTGTTGTGTACGTGGTGCTGGGGTTAGAACCTGTGTATTCATGCATGCCAGGCAAGTGCCGTAACCGCAGAGCCGCCGCTCCAGCCTGTCTTATTTATTCTTTACATTATCTTAGAAAGTTTTTAGGAGTGTGGGAAATAAATGAATGCTTTTTAATCCAGAAGTCCTAAAACACTCTAACAACCCAATACCTTTTACAGACCTACCTTCTAGTTAGTATTCTAGAAAACACCAAGGTTACATTTTCTTTAAATTCTTATGAAACCCATTTGCCTTTCATTAGTTTCTTTCCCATGTTTCCACCAAAATTGGCAAGGGTTTATTGCTGTTTTTATAAAAGAACACACAGAGTTCCAGTTGGTAATGGCTGATTAGCTCCTGTTGGGCCAACAATCCAGCGAACTCTGGACAAAATATAAAATGAAAAAGTTATCTAAAGACACTGGTGAGCAACCAAAAGCAGACAGAAACTAGAGGGCAAGGATCATTTTTATTGAGAAGAAGGAAATGTCCCTGGATGAGTTTACCATTCCTTATGGCATTTAATTAAAGGTTAAGCCTGGGTGTTAGAGTCATGAAATGTAAATAAAACTCAGATGGAGACTTCCTGTCTTACTGGTTTGAAGAACTTTAAGACAGAGGTTGGAACAGCTGTAATAACTAGAAAGTGAAGGAGAAAATTCAAATAAAGATCCATAGAAGGTTATAAACTATTTCTTGTGTACATGACAGATGGTAAGGAAGGCATTGAACAAAGGTTTCAATTTCCACCTCCCCAAGTGGGAAACTGGAGTTTGGGTCCAGTCAATTGCCTACTAAAACAGAATTCTTTGGAGGAATATAAAAGATTCCAGAGTTTCTACTAAATTACTTATGATGGCCAGAATATAATCCAAAGTTATTAGACATACTTAGGAGAAAAGGCATACTAGAGATGATCCAGGTGTTTGAATTTAGTTCACAGGAATTTAAAGTACATATTATAACTATACAAAGAAGTAAAAAATTATATGTATAAAATGAATGAACAAATAGGAAATCTCAGAGAAATAGAAATTCAAAAAATGAATATCTAGAACTAAAAAAATATAAAATTTTTAAAAATATAATAAATGATTTTATAGTAGTTTTGAGGTAATATGAGAAAGGTTTAATGAATATGTAGATAAGTAGGAATTATCCAATCTGAAGAACAGGGAGAAACACAATTGATCAGAGGCTCAGAGACATCAGAGAAAATAAAAATGTCTAATATATATGTCTAGAGTTTCAGAATGAGAATGAAGCAGAAAAATATTTGAAGAAATAGTGGCCAAGTATTTTACAAATTTGATGACAGACATAAAAGTGTGAATTTGGAAGCTTAGCAAATCCATGCATGATCAATAAAGCAAATCACATCAAGGCATATCCTATTCAAACTGCTGAAAGACAAATATAAAAAGAAAAAAAATCTTGAAGGCAGAGAAAACATTCCAAGAAACATTAAAAATGACTGCTGAAGAAAAAAATAACACCATCAATGCTGAATTCTGTGTCCCTAAAGATACATATTTCTGTGTTGGCATCGGGTCCCAGCCGATTTTGGTGAAGTTAGGCCAAACGAAGTGTTGTGGTACTTGGCTGTCCCTAGCGACCATGGCAGTGTTTCACAAAGAGGTAGAGATTGAAGACTTTCAATGTGTCTTGGAAATGTATTTCTCCCTGCCTATGTGGAGATAACTTTTTCCATCACCAAGGAAGATTTGGAAAATGGGGAAGATGTGACCACGTGTCCTTGCTGCTGTCTTGTTATAAAAATGATTTATGACAAAGATCAATTTATGTATAGAGAAACAGTCTCAGCCCCTCCAACCAACAAAGAATTAGTCAAATGCTGAAGAAACCTTTAGGAATCCACATCCCGAATAGTTGAGAATGAGATGGAAATATCAAATGCAGAGTAACTTACTTCTTTAAAGGGACAGCTATTTCATGGTTTGCTATTCTGTTAGTGTGTGGATCTTTTCACCAATTGCTGAGTTCATCTTCAAATAGAAAAGAGAGCCCCAGGCATGTTATCCTTAGATTTCAAGCTTAGAAGGTTGAATGGAAGAACTCTTAATTATCCATCTGAATTTTTTAAATCAGTGCTTAGTTTCATCCATTTTTATATCATAAACCTAATTCAGTGTCTGATAACAGTATCATCTACCTCAGTCATTAAGCTTTCTTAATTAAAAAGAGATTGTATTTTTAATGAGTTACCAAGATGATTAAAATTAGCCCTTTCTTTGAAATTTGATATCAGCTTTATTGTTCTAAACTTACAGAAAATTCATTGCTTTGTCCATACTGCACTTCCAGCTCCCTCACCAAGCCAGTCTCCCCAGCCTTTCCCTTATTTGAATGTTCATGTTCTGTTCAGCAAGCCATTTCCATTACATTTCATGCAAAATTCAGCTGTGGTATTAAAGAGGAAAGATAGGCTATTGTTGCTCCATAGATACAAGTTAGTGAATAAGGAAGAAAAGTCTGAAGTGAAATGGTGAAAGAAGTGGATTTTGGGGGTTTTAGCCTCTCATGTTCCCCCTAACTCGCAGGGGAGAAGGAGAGAAGCACACCCCAACCAAGGCGGCCAAGAGAGGCAAGGGTCAGCTGACTGCCCGTTCCCAGCCCTCCCTAAGGAGGACAATCAGACATGTCAGGGAGACCAGTCGCAGCAGGAACTCATTTATTGAGGAAGTACCTATGGTTATAAAGAGTATGGGGACCAATGAAAGGAAAGGTCAGCAAGGGGCGGAGAGCCCATGCTGGTAGCAGTTCCATATGCAGCAATGGGGACCACGAGGTATTCACCAGGACGGAAGGTATATTTAACCTATCCCATCAGGTGGTCTGAAGAGGCCTCAGGACCTCAAGGTGATGCCCCTGAGTAGGGTGTCGGGAGCCATTTTGGTTGCATGTGTCCTCAGGAGGCGGATTTCAGCAAATGAGTTCCTCTTTCTGATGCAACACTCTCAATGCATTGCATGTTGAAGCCCAGCAGTGGAGATTCTGTATATTCTGCATGTTCTTCGAAGTCAGGACAAGATACAAAGAAAAACAGAAGGAAACGAAGTTTATAACAATGAAAGGAATGAAACGTGCCAACTTCATAAATGCTTGAATTTTTTTTAAAAAAGAGAGGGACAGTGAGTGAGAGAGAAAGAGAGAATCAATTTTATTTAGTTTTTCATGTGGCTTTCAGTGCTCTGAGACTTCCCTGTGTACATGTTGCTGGGGTTTGAACTTATGTCCTTGCACATGCCAGGCAAGCACTGTAACCCCTGAGTCACTGCTCCAGCCCTAAATGCTTGAATTTTATCAGATCAGAGCAAATATTTTTGTATCTGGATTTTTGTCCATTTGTTTTC
This sequence comes from Aplodontia rufa, assembly GCA_004027875.1. Lineage (NCBI taxonomy): Eukaryota > Metazoa > Chordata > Mammalia > Rodentia > Aplodontiidae > Aplodontia > Aplodontia rufa. The sequence continues at coordinate 6,979 of PVKS010007533.1, read as the reverse complement.
TGATAAGACTAATGAAATGCATTTCAGAAAGGGGTTAATGCCAAGTCTTTATGGCTGGTGGTAATGCTTTTATCAGATCACAGTATTGTGTTACTACTTCTAAAAAATAAAGCATCTACAATAGAGATGGGAGGTCTGTCCTGAATAAATATGTCCTGTGGGCATATCTGGTAAGCCTCCGTAGCAAGCAGCCAAACCAAATGTGTACGTATACAGAGAAATGCTGCTCTGGAGAAAGAGAAATAGTTGAAGATAGACTTCCTTTGCAAGAGTGCTGAGAGTAGCAAGAAATTAGAATCACTTACATGAAAAATGGAAAAGTCCCATTATAAACATAACTTTGCTGTGTATATGAAAATTCACTGATATCTGGCAAATTGTTTGGGTATGGTTCCCAATTAGGGAAGCTTGTTAGAATGTGAATGTTCTATCCTGATTAATAAATGTACTGCAGACACTCCCTGAAGTTTTAAATTAAACCAAGAGGACTTTAAAAAATTTTTTTTTAAACCTGGTAGCAGCATGGCTATGTGCAGTCATTAGGCTGAGACATATTAAATAAAAAGTTATATGCCAGATGGCACATTATATGGCATATTCATGATATGATGAGAAATCTCATTGCTCTTTGGAATACTGTCACCCTGGATTTAATCCACACTGCTTTGAAAAGAGCAGGATACACGTTGACTCCAGTGTCAGTAACCTGCAAAGAGAAATGAACTGTCTCATGCTCATTATAGGTAGGGCTAACACACCAACTTTCTCTGGTGATGAATTTCAAGCAAGAACAGACACTTTTGAAGTAGGTTTACTATGAGCACAGAAGAACGGGAAGAAAAGTTGCCCAAGTTCAAAGATCCCAGAAGACAAATATAAACAGCATGGGCCATCAATGATTGTTGATATGCTGCAATAATGAGAATGATTTTGTTTTAAAGCAACTGCATTGCTTAAGCTTGAGAACCACAAAAGAACATACCAAAAATTAATCCTATATTAAGCAGAAAGTCAAACCAACATCTTTCAGGTATGCCTGGAGTTCTGAATGATGCTTGTGCCTTATTTAGTCCCAGAGACAGTTGTGGGGCACTCTGAGAACTGTTTTAGCCCAGGCTCTGTCTGATTAGCTCTGGAATCTGGCCAGTCCAGTGGATTCCTCACCTTGTACAGATAGTAGATGGGCTCAGGTTTTTATTTGTCGGTTTTCATTTCAGATGTGGGAGCTTGCTGGAACTGAAAGGGCAATTAAAACTTTTTGTAAATTCAATACTGTCTGAATCATGAATTATAGGGAATGGAAATGCAGTTTTCTTCAATAAGTTGTTATTACCACACCTCTAAGTTTTGTGTGTGTGTGTGTGTCTGTGTGTGTGTGTTTGTGTGTGTGTGTGTGTTTAGAGAGAAGAACAGTGAGAGAGAGAGAGAGAGGGAGGGAGAGAACATCAATTTTTATTGAGTTTTCCACATGGGCCTCGTTGGTCTGACACTTAGTTGTGTATGTGGGTGCTTGGGTTTGAACCCATGTACTTGTGCATGCCAGGCAAGTGCCGTAACTGCCCAGCCAGCGCTCCAGCCCCTACACTTCTAAGTTTTAAAATTAAGTCAGCTGGTTAAAGGATTCTGTATATATTCTACACATTCAAAAGCATTTTTCTTGAATACCACCAAACATTTTTTTATAACTGTACATATTAGTTTATTACCAGGATAAATTGTTTGGCACGCTAAATATAATTAAAATTATATTTTAATTGATAATTAAAAAGAAAGATACAGATTACTTTAAGGATGAAGATGAAATAAGGATTTTTTCAAGCTGAGAATTTATTACCAGCTAACTTGTACTATAAGAAATGCTAAAAGGAGTATCAGTTTGAAAGGTAGTGATTTCTGATAGCAGCTCACATTTTTAGGAAATGGTATTTGAGTAAGAGAAAAGATTACATTTTGCACTCTTCACTTTAAAAAATACATGACTTTTTAAAGCAAACGTTATAACACTGTATTGTGAGGTTACGTAAAGGTTAGGGGACAGAGAGCAGTAAATATGAATTTACATGTGAAGGGGGGTACAATATTAATTCCTAAGTAAGCAAGTAAAAGTTGAGGATAAATACAGTAATTTTCAAACAATCATTAAAAAATAATGGATGAGGTAAGGAAATGAAATTCTAAAGAAAATTTGGTTGACCCAAAATAAGGCAGGGAGAGGAACAGAGACACTCCCTAGGGACTGGGGAGCTAATAAAAAGGTAGAATCAGATTCGGCCACAATAATTAATTTATGTGTAAATGGACCAACAACTCTGATTAAAAGACAGAGATAGTTTGTGAGAGTATGTATATGTGTCAGTTCACGTTATCAAGACCTGTATACCTGATGTCTTTAACAGGTATAGTTTAAAATTAGGGATGAGTTGAAAGTAAATCTGTGGTAGAAAGTATATTATCTAAATAGTGAGCAACATTATTGGTTTGACCTTATTGTCTGGACTATCTTAATATTAGATAAAAGTGTTATCAAAGACAAAGAATTCTAACCAAAATGGAATTTTTTGTAATGATAAAGAGTTCATTAGGAAGATTGTGTTTTTGTGTGACAACGAGCTTCAAAATATATGATGCACACATTAGAAGAATTGAGGGAGATAATTAGAAATCTGCAGTTATAGTTGCATCATTTCTGAGTAATTGTTATAACTAAATAAAAGTCAAGTAGACTGAAAATAATGTGCACTTTCTTTGCTGAACACAAGATGGCAAAGTAGTCATACTACTTATAAAAAAATCAAGCAGTACACTTGAATATAGTGAATTATACCATGATTTTAACACATGAACATATCTTTTTTCCCCCCAAATTTATTTTGGAATCAATAAAATGAACAGTGGTGAATAATTGAAATAAATAGTAGTAGTACAATATAGTGGCATAATATTTGGCATGTACATGGTAAGCATTAGATAAATTTTGCTGATGGAATGTAATAAGGGGCTTTAGAGTTAAATATTTGAATTTTAAAGCTAAACATTTATTTTTAAATCTGATTACAAAAATACTACTTTTGCTTATAGCAGTGGTCTTCAAACTTTTGGGTCTTAAGATCCCTTTATTCTTTTAAAAACTACTGAGGACCCCAAAGCTTTGTTTATGATGATTTTGATTGACATTTACCTCTTAGAGATTAAAATGAAGAAACTTAAACAATATTTTTAAATTAATTTAAAAATAAGAATAAACTGTAATGGTTTGGATTTTTAATGTCCCTGTTAAGATTCTTGTTTTAAAAGCATAGACCCCAATACTTCAGGGTTCAGAGGTGGGGCTTTTAGGCAATGATTAGATTATGAGAACTGTAACCTCATCAGCAGGTTAGTCCATTTGATGAACTAATAATTAGAAAAGATACTGTACTGGGTGGTAACTATGGGCACGTGGAGCTTTGCTAGAGGAAATAAGTCTGTGCACGCATGGCCTGGACCACATCTCTCCATGGCTTCCTTTTCTCTGTTTCCCATCTGCCTTGAGTTGAACACCTTTGCTCCATCATGCCTTTCTGTTTGCCAATCATGGATTGGCAAATAAACTTTTCCTCCTCTAAGTTGTTCTTGTTGAGTATTATGGTTACAGCAATGAAAAACTTACTAATATATAAACCCACTATGTTATCATTAATGGTACCTATGTTTATGAAAAAATAACTTTTTTAAAACAGAAAAACAGAATAGTGGTATTATTTTATGTTTTTGCAAATATCTTTGATGTGTGGCAGTAGAGGATGAGTATATTGTCATGTTACCTTCTGCATGCAGTCTTGAGCTCCCTCAGGAATCTCTATATTAAACTGTGAGACTCTTTGACTTACAAAAGACTACATAAAAGAAGTGAAAAATTATTAGTGGTGTGTGGTCTGAATCATGGCAATGTAGTTCATTTCCTATTTGTGGGCCATTCCAGTTACGTTACATAGTAACATAGTAACCTAACTGGAAAAATTGTGGTTGTTTCATCTGAGAGATTGATTAATAGGTACAAAATGTCTCTTGAGTCTTATATTGGTCTCTTTTTAAGTACTATCATATGTAGATTAGGTTGGCGTGTCCAGTAGTCCAGTTCTAAATTTAGTCATCTGAGATAATTGATGTGATTCAGGTTGTCAGTGGGAAAAAACTTTTCCTCTATATGGGGAGTTGGAGTAGTGTCTAAAGAAGAGCTCTCTGAAATTAGAACCTTCACACATGGTTGGTGAGAATGGAATAATAGTCTGGTAGTTTCTTAAAAGATTAAATATAGAATACTGTGTTAGTCAGCTTTCCATCATCGTGGCAAAATACCTGAGATAACAACTTATAAGGAGGAAGTTTTATTTTGGATTATAATTTCACAGGTTTCAATTCATGGTCATTTGGCTCCATTGCTTTTGAGTTCGTTGCAAGAAGTATATCATACTGGGAGCATGTGGCAGAGGAAACTGGCCTCCTCATAGTAGACAGGAGGCAAAGAGACAGGAAGGGGCCACAATATCCACTTCAAGGGCACATCCTCAATAATCTAACTTCTTCCACTTCTGGGACCACCCACTAAAGATTAGTGCCAGTGGCCAGGGACCATGCTTTCACTACATGGACCTTTGGGGAATATTCAAGATCCAACTTATAACGTTATATGACCCACCAAAGAGAGGGATGAAAACATATATGTCCACATAAAAACTTGTCCATTTAGAAACAACCATGTTCATCCACTGGTGAATGGATAAACAAAATGTGATATATTCATGCATGGAATATAATCTAGCCATAAAAAGGAAAACTACGGATGTATGGAAAATCATGGATGAACTTTGAGAACATAAGTAAAAAAAGGTAGTTGTAAAAGATTGCATATTGTATGATTTCATTTAAAGGAAATGTCTAGCATATACAGAAAGGTTAGTGGTTACCTAGGGCTGGGACAATAGGAGGGCTACATGAAGTATGTTTCTATATATGGTTAAATTGTAATTGTGATCATGTGCTCGTGGTCCTCTTTATAAGGACTTATTGTCCTAAAAGAGTTTATTCCTATTAAAGAATTAATGAGTTCCCTGTTTTTGTTTGTTTACCTTAATATTTGTTAAAATCAGATAATGAGGTCGTGGCTGCTAGGAAGTTCAAGTCTTGATTATATTAAAAGCAACAGTAAGGCAACTGGTATATTTTCCTCTATACATCTTGATGTAGATTTTAAGATTTTTAACCCAGAAATTGACACAAACTCAATGGTAAATATTTTATTGTGAGATACCTGCAGTATTTATCAGAGATAACTGGGGGCTTAAATTAAAGGCAAATAAAAATTAAAAGCTTACCTGAAAAACTGTAGGTGGTGTTTGTCAAGATGGAGAGAGTACTTTCTGTGCAGAATGGAAACATTAGTTTTAATGTTCATTTTTAGTCATCATAAAAATGATGATGATCCTTGAGTTAAGATTTTAGAGAAGTGACAAGCTCCCAGACACCAGAACTGCTGAAATAGTTGCTGGATGATGCTTTTTCCGTATGTAGCATAGAAGTGAATCCTGGTGTGGATGAGAGAACAGACTGAAAATTGCCTCTTAGTTCTCAGTGTTCAAGCTACCATTCTGTGATTGACTTGAAGTAAAAGTTTCTGACAAGACAAACTTCTAAGTGATCATTTTTAAATGGGTTATTTTTTTTGTGTGTGAAAACATATTTGAACTCAGAGTTCCAGGCATGCAACGCAAAAGACATAATTTAGTATGAAAAGGTGCTAAGAACAGGTAGTACCAGGACACTGACTAAAGAAACTCAGTTTAGTTGTTATCCTGCATATATATTTTCAATTGTGCTACACCGCTGCTAGAATAAGTTAGCTAATTATATACCCTGAATTCCTAGGATATTTGAAAATGATGTTTTTAAACATTAGAGTATATCTTCCTAATACAATTATTGTGTTTAATTTTAATATCTGAACAGTACTCAATCAGTCCTTTTCTTGTGTCTACCTACTGTTGGTTAGATTTTAAAAAACAAAACGCTCATACAGAATAAAGCGTGAGCATAAAGGAGGGGATGGATGGAGATACCTGCCTCTGCCACTGAAGATCACCGATGTAAATGATAGTACCAACTGGGCTGTGTTCAGAAGACCTTGGTCAAAGCCCAGTTTTGCACCACTGAGGATTGGTGTTTCATAAATCAGTTTATTCCTATTTTTGTGTTTTATGCTATTATTAGAATTTATATTTTGCAGAATTAAGAGCCTCATATCAATTTGAGATTATGCCTCTTGATCCACAAATATTTTTTATTTCTATTTAATGGGCAATGAGGTGGTGAAATCTGCTGTATCTGGGCAATAAGAGATGTGGGAAGAAATTTTTAAATTGTATCATTGGAAATTTTAGAGTGTTATAAAATTAGTTTCTGAATATCAGTTACTAAGCACATCAGAGGCTAGAACCTTGTATATGAGAGATTTGTTTAATAAAGATTGTGTATGTATAAAAAAGAGAAGCGTATAATAAAGCATGGTGGGGAAAAGCTTAAATTCTTTTTTTCCTGCTACATTGAACAATCTGAGTTTTTAATTGTCAGGAAATGCTTTTTTTTTTAAAGAAAACAATGACAGAGATATAAGGGGATGGGAAGAGCTTGTGTATCAGGAAATGGACCAGTTCCCTTTTAGGGCTTGGTTTAAGTGTCATAATGAGCAAAATACTAATATTATCAAGAGTGCTTGGATCTAATATGTCTTGGACTGAAACACTAACAATTCTAACTCCTTATAGTGAAGGATTTTTTTAAGCATTCCTAACTTTGTCTGAAGAGGGTGGGATGTTTGTCAGTTCCACAGGTCCTAGTCTCTCAGAAAGAAAGGCAGGATTATGAGGGGATAAGCATCAATCTAAAGGACTATAAAGCAGCAGAGAACATATGTGAGATATTTTAGGCTTTCTGGGCTGACACA
>PVKS010007532.1:43839-72559 GCA_004027875.1 Aplodontia rufa | reverse complement strand
ACTCTTTTGATTGTTTCCTTGGCAGTACAAAAGCTTTTTAGCTTTATGGCATCCCATTCACTGATTTTTGACTTTACTTCCTTCACTTTTGGAGACTTGTTGAGAAAGTCTTTGCCTACTCCCAAATGTTGAAGTGTTGGACCAATTTTGTCTTCTATCAGTTGCAACGTAGCTGGTTTAATACCAAGCTCCTTGATCCCTTTTGATTTGATTCTTGTGCAAGGAGAAAGATATGGGTCTAATTTCAACTTTCTGCAGGTGGAAGACCAGTTTGTCCAGCACCATTTGTTGAAGAGGCTGTCACTTCTCCATGTAATATTTTTTCCACCTTTGTCAAAAATCAGATGTTTAAAGATTTGAGGATTTGTTTCGGGGTCTTCTATTCTATTCCATTGGTCTACTTCCCTGTCTTGATACCAGTACCATGCTGTATTTGTTACTATGGCTCTATAGTATAGTTTTAGATCTGGAATGGCAAAACCACCTGTTTCATCTTTCTTGCTTAGTAGTGCTTTGGCAATTCTTGGTTTCTTGTTGTTCCAAATGAATTTGAGAATTACTTTTTCTATGTCTGTAAAGAACGACATAGGTATCTTGATAGGGATAGCATTAAATCTATATAAAGCTTTTGGTAGAATGGCCATTTTCATTACATTAATTCTGCCTATCCAAGAGCATGGGAGATCTTTCCATCTTCTTAGGTCATCTTGGATTTCATTCTTCAGTGTTTGATAGTTTTCATTGAAGAGATCTTTGATTTCCCTTGTTAGGTTAATTCCCAAGTATTTTATTTTTTTCGAAGCTATCTTGAAAGGAACTGAATTCCTGACTTCTTCTTCTGTCCTGTTATTATTGGTATAAAGGAAAGCTATTGATTTATGTGTGTTGATCTTGTATCCTGCCACTTTGCTAAATCTACTTATGAGTTCGAACAGTTTATTGATGGAGTTTTTTGCATCTTCCAGATACAGGATCATGTCATCAGCAAATAGAGTTTGACTTCCTCTCTTCCTATTTTTATCCGTTTGATTTCTTTCTCTTGCCTAATTGCTCCAGCTAGGGTCTCAAGAACAATATTGAATAAAAGAGGTGAGAGCGGACATCCTTGTCTTGTTCCCTTAATTTTACTTGGATAGGGGGCTTAGCTAAGTAAAGGAATGATGAATGTAGAGAGCATCTTAGGTCCGGGATAAGAACTGAATTGTTTCTAAAGGGCCTTATGCCAATGTCTGGTAAGGATGTGGTCAGAGGATGAAGGAAAAGTAACTCAGGAATCAGCAATAATCCAGATAAGCTTGGATTTTCATCTAGGATGCGTGTAGAAGAATATCCAGAGGTTGATGCAGTTTTTTTAACTAATAGTTTTGTAGCCTGTTTTCATAATCAGGATTGATTTTTCAGGTTTGACAAAAATCACAACTGTTATATAATAATTCCCGATGACCTATCACTGCATGTCCCTGGACAAGTGACTTAATCTCTCAGAGCCTCAGTTTCTCTCCCTATAAGTGGGGAATATTTTTAGTATCTCTCCTCTAGGGTTGTTCTGAGAATTAAATGAAATAATATGTGTATTGAAGATGAATGTCTGTGAGGAAATGTGGAGCCGTAAGTTAGCACAGTCCCTGGCTTTTATTAGAGTAAGCATTTGACAAATGCTAACTGATGCTCTTTCCATTGCACTGTGGCTTTAATAATTAAAAAAGTTTGATCTTAGTTGTAAATAAATAGACACTGAATATTGAGGGTGTCTCTTTCATTTCTGGAACTTGGGATTTCTAAGTAACTATGTGCGTGAGCAGGCATGTGCCTTCAAGTCTGCATGTGTGTGTTTTTAAGTAAGAATGATCTAGCTCATGATGGCTCACAACATTGGGCTCACAGACTTGCCTTTTGGGAAAGTCCTACAGTGTTTTCTGGAAGTAAGAGTCCACGGGTCTTGGAAAGAATATGCTGCCTACTATAGACAGTTACAGGGCTGGCCTCAGGTAGACTGCCAGGCAGGCACTGGACCCAGGGGTCAAGAAGCAAGGCCTTGGTATGTGACTGCATAAAAATCAAGGATGCAAGAGAATAAAGAAAAAAGTTGGGAAATAATAAACATGAAAAGTTTGCAGACTGTAGATTAACCACGGAAATTTTGATGGGATGTATAATAATATCAGTTCCTAATGTTTTTCTCCTATTTTATATTTGGGCTCCCCCTCAATCCTCAGTACTGCAAAAAACAAACAACAAATAAATAGAGAAAGGAGAGAAGACAGAATTGAAGAAGATAATTGGAAACTGAGAAACAAATAAATTGTTAAATTAAAAATTCAACTAAAGTTAAAAACTGAATTAATGGTCTTGTGGTAGATTTGGCACCATTGAAAAGCGCAGTGAACTGAAAGAACAGAAGATAGTTTGCAAATAGAGAGCAAGAAGGAGAATACAGAGCACGGTGAAAGAGACAAGTGTAAGCTCTGGTGAAAAGTTTCAACCCTTGTGTACTTAGATTCCCTGTAGAGAGAAGAGATGGAAAGGGAAAGCAACATTGGAAGAGAAACTAAGGTTCATTGAATGCACACTTTGAACCCAAGCAGAGTAAGGGACAGAAAGGAGCTAGTGTACACACTGAAGACCAAGACAAAGAAAAATGTGATAAATCAGTTAGTGACTAAGAAGAAACAATAACACCAAGGTGATTTTGATTTTCCAACAGAAGCAACATCTTCAAAGTGGTGAAGGGAAACTGCCAATGTAGAATTCTTTTTTTTTTTATGAGAGAGGGAGAGAGAGAGAGAGAGAGAGAGAGAGAATCAATTTTATTTAGTTTTTCATGGGCTTTTGTTGCTCGGACCCTTTGTTTTATATGTGGTGCTGGGGTTTGAACCCACGTACCCGCACATTGCCAGGCAAGCGTTGTAACTGCTGAACCATAGCTCGAGCCCCATAAATATATCTTTGATTCCCTTAGATATAAAATATTAAAGTCTCCTTTTAGAAGATGAAGATTATCGGATTGGAAAAACAAAATCTAATTATATAATGCTTTAAAGAAACACATTATAAACATAAGGATTTAAAAACATCAAAAGTAAAGGTTGGCAAATGAGATACCATGCAAACACTGACATTAAGAAAAAAGGCCAATATTACTATGATATCCTAAGGCAAGATGAATCACTAAAATGGGCATTACATAATAAGGGTCAGTTCACTAGGAAAATTAGGTCCGGGATATGTGTATATATTAGGTATATACACATCTAAATGTGTATATACCTAATAAAATATGACTTCAAAATATATAAAGCAAAAATCAGTGGAACCACAAGAGAAAGAGACAAATCTATAATCACAATGGGAGATTTTAATATATTCTTCTCAGTAATTGATAGGTAACTGTCTCCCACTCTTCCCCAAAAGAACAGTGGATTTAGAGCATTTGAAATTAAACAACTGGACCTAATTGACTTTTAGTGTATGGAAAAGCACACTGAAGAATTGCAAAACACATGCTTCTTTAAGGGCACATTGTACAATTGCCCGAAATGAATATATACCAGACATAATCGACTAGAGGGAAACTTGTAACCTTAAAGTATACATCTCAAAGGAAAAATACACATATAAAGAAAAGGACTGAACAATGTATATAAGCAGGAAAAGGAAAATAAATGAAACCCAAAGAAAGTAGAAGAAGAAAATAATTAGTATGAAACACGCAGACATTTAGTGATAATCTTTATTGAAGAAACTAGAAAAATAGATCAACCTGTAATGAGACTGCAGTCTCTGACTTTGGAGAATTATTTTTTGGATCAAAAATACCTTCCAGAATCAACACTCCTGCTTCATCTTTATCTTTTCATCTTTTTCTTCCTGTTATTTTTAAAAATTAGTTTATGAGTATGTGTGTGTGTATACACACATATAATGTTTATGAAAGGATGGCAGTACTTTTATAACACTCATGCTTTCTTAATTAGGTCTAAAATGAAAGCTTTTCACCTTTTTCATTGTGAAGTGTTATATTTTCTTTGAAGAAAATATAAATATGTAAAATGAAGAAAATAAGATTCACTGGAAAAATTTAATTGCCAGTTAACAACTGCTATTAATATTTAGTTGGCTTTCTATATCTATGTGTTTTGCATCTGAGGATTCAATCAATTGTGGGTCAAAAATATTTTTAAAAATTGCATCTGGACTGGACTTGTCATTATTACCCAAACAATACAATATAATGGCCAATTACACAACATTTACATTTCATTAGCATTATAATTAATTTATACAGGAGGATGTATACAGGTTAGATGTAAAGACTCCACCATTTTATAAAAGGGACTTGAGCATCCTTGAGTTTTAGTGCCTTCAGGTATTCCTTAAAATCAATGATTTTTGCAACACTTAGGTTTGATCACATATTTTTTTAGCCTCTGTCTTTGTTTACAAGTTGACATTATAGTCACATGAATGTGACTGATGTGTAGTCTGTTCTATAAATTTTTTCAGTTAACATCCTATGATGAGTATTTTTCCACGTCATTAAATATCTTTTTACAGAATTATTTCAGTAACTTCATAATATTTCATTGTATGCATATCCTATAATTTATTGGAATGTATCAATAATCTGTGTTTGAGCATTTAGGCTGTTTAAACCTTTTTGTGATTATAAATATTGCTATTGGTGAATACTCTTGTAACTAAATCTTTATGCAAATCACTGATTATTTCCTCAGGATAAATACCTGGAACTGAAATTGCTGAAAGAAAGAAAGCAAAATCCATTTTTCACTTAAGTATTTTATTATTAAATTGCTTCTGGAAAGATTGTTCCATGTTATAATCTTGTCATAATTAAGAATGTCCATTTCTGATACTATCTTGAACATTAGGCATAACATTTTATAACATGTGTTAGTCAGCTTTCCATTACTGTAACAAGCACCTCAGATGATCAACTGCTAAAGAGAAAAGGTTTATTTGGGCTCATGATTTTAGAGGTTTCAGTGCATGATTGGTTGGCTCTGTTACTTTGCACCTGTAGCAAGGAAGTGCATCAGGTCAGGACCATGGGCAGAGCAAAATTGCTCACCTCATTGCCTGGGACAGAAAAAAGAGGAAGAGAAAGGGACTAGGGTGCTATTATCTCTTTGAGGGCATGCCCCCAATAACCTAAAGACCTCCCACTAGGTCCCACATCTTAAAGATTCTGTCATCTTTCAATTAGTGCCATTAAGCTGAGGAGCCAGCCTTTAACACATGAATACTTATCAAAACCATAGGAATAGACTTCATTTTAACCTGTTAAGAGAATGTTTTCAAAATTTCTGAAATGATCATGGTTGTGGGGCATTGCGAGAAAATGTTTCTGTATGTCCTAGTATAGGTGAATAGCTCATGGAGGGGGCAATGATTAGAGTAATGCCATTTGTTTGTGTTCAGTGATTTTCACAGTTAGCTTTTTTCTTTCCTCCTTCTCCTCCTCCTCCTCCTCCTTCTTCTTTTCTTTCTTCTTCTTCTTCTTCTCCTTCTTCCTTCTTCCTTGCTAAATTGCTAATCCTGGCTTCTAATTTGCAATCTTCCTATCTCAGCCTCTCCACAGTCAACACCTAGGAGGCCTTCAGGATACAGGAGTCATATATAAGCCAAGAGAGGTGAAAATGTGATTATTTTTTATTTGTCAGCTTTCTTCCTTTGTTATTTAATCATCATTAGTGTTTTCATTTTAATTTAACTTTTGGTCTCATAGATACCTAAAAGTAATTCATCTGAGAGAATAGCTGTGAGGCAGGTGCACTGTAGAGAGGGAAGGTTAGAGAACCCAGCAGAGCTGTTAGCAGCCCGGCATTTACATTGTGGCTACGTGTGGGTCTGTTTCGGACGTCAGAAGTCTCAATGAGCTCAACAACCATAATTTATAAAGTACTTTAAAGTTTATACAGTTTTTCACATTTTCTATTGAAAAATGTTATATTAAAACAACATTAAAGGAGATGTTTAAAAAGCACCCAGAACCCAAACACTATAGCACAACTATTATTTATTGTTCTGTTCATTTTTTAATCAAAAGAATAATGCACATTATATTAAAATTCAAATAGTAAAGCAAAATATCAGGTGAAAACCAGGTAATCCCCTGGACAAATTTTCCCACTCTCCATAAGCAACTGCTTTGAATACTTAGCTGTTTCTTTGGCCTTTTTCATCTACATTGCCAAATAACATATTTGTACTGCTATTTCTTGATCTTTTCAGCGATAGTTAATGTCATTGATTGCCACAGATGTTAGAACGTAATTCTTTTTGCATATGCACATACTCTATGCTTGCTTTTCATTCTTTTCCCTTCATATTACATAACTCCTTCTTTCTTCCCCTTTGTCTTCTCCCAGTATAATTTTTATGACATTTCAGTATGAAAATATACAAAAAAAAGTCATGAGAGTAATTTAATGAACTTTCATGGTCCCACAGTGTAGCTTCAACAGTTATTAAGCCAAATTTATTTTATCCCTATCTACTGTCTTCCTGGATTTTTGCATTCCCCTAAACTGAACTTCTTTTTTATTTTTAAGAGAATCAGTTTTATTTATTTTTTCATCTGTTTTTGGTTTTCCTGACACTTAGTTGTGTATGTGGTACTGGGGTTTGAACCTGAGTCCTTGACCGCTCCAGGTAAGCACACTACCATTGAGCCACCGCTCCAGCCCTTAAACTGAATTTTTTGAAGCAATTCCTACAATCTATCATTTCATCTATAAATAGTTCAGTATATGTGCTCCCAATATAGTTCTATCATCATTTTTATTAAATCAATTTTTAATGTTGACTTTATTATGACCACATGAATATTGATCATGGAGGTCATTGATTTCTTGTCTGACTTTGGGGTTTTGAGGAATTGATAATTGTGTCTGGTTGATTTTCTAAGCATCAGTCATAATTTATTCTTAAGCACTCTAAACTCTAATCTTGATCTCAATATGCTTAAACATATCAAGTAATCTGTCAGTTCTTTTTCCTCCTGGAAGACCTCTATCCAATAGTTATCTAGAATCTTGCCCAATCTTTTTGGGTTGTTTTCTAGGCATATGACACAGCTGTTGTCCCAATCTCTCATTCTGTGCGGTTCTGCATGAAATCTCAAGCCTGGGACCCCATTTCCTCTTTCTTGGGGTACTTTCTAATTTTAGAGGAGCCTTATTTTCTACTTTACTTCTGAGTAGAGGTACAGTGCATATTAATGCATTTTAGACTTTTTGTCTCTAAAAATGTCTTGAGCTGGGCTGGAGCAGTAGCTTAGTGCTTACAGCACTTGCCTGGCATGTGCAAGGACCTGGGTTTGAACCCCAGCACCACATATACAACTAAGTGTAAGAGCAATGAAAACCAGATGAAAAAACTAAATGAAATTGATTCTCTCTGTCTTTCTGTCTCTCTCTCACTGTTTTCTCTCCTTCTCTCTCTCTCTTAAGAAAAAAATATCGTGAACCCACATTTGCTCTGAATTAATATTAAGGTTGGCTTAGAATTGAGTTGTACACGATTTCCCTCTGATGTTTCATTATCTGCTACCTTCCAGTGTTATTGGGAAGACTTAAACCATTGTGAGTCCCAGCTATTGGTGACAGGCTTTTTACTCTGGAATATGTTAGGACTTCTCTTTATTTCTAGTGTTGTGAAATTTCATGATGATGCACTATGGTGTACTTTTTGATTTTGATTCTAATAAGTACCTGCTGTACTGCTGAGCTGCACCCCCAGCCCCTGATTTTGTTTATATTTTTATCCATTATGCTAAGCACATAGTAAAGGCTTTTAATATGGGATCTCATGCCCTATAGTTCTTTTTTTGGTTTTATTTTGAATATTCAGGAAGCGGGTTTAATTATGCTACAGCAGGTCTAGAGGGTAAACTGCCACAAATTCAGGACCCTGAGTGGAAGGGGACTTTGTAATTTATATCCTTTTAGAGGTTACAAAACACATTTGGCTCTTATTACGTATTGATTGGTTAGTAGTTAAGAGTCACAAAAATAATTGGTTATCAGCAAAAAACACGTGGCTTCTTGGGAGGAAGAATAGAAAAAACTGGTGAAAGGCTTCTAATATAAACTGCTTGTAATCTCTTAGCATGCCCTATAGTTCTGGAAAATATACATGAATTATTGTGTTGACTCCTTTTTTACGTTTTGTTTTTTCTAGTCCCTCGTTCAGGACCACATGTTTGTTTACATTTATTTTTTTCCTCCTTCCTGTTCTTTCTCCTGCTTCTCTTCTGTCTTTATTCTCTCTCTCTCTCACTTTCTCTCTCTCTCATGTCTGTCTGTCTCCTTTTCCCTTCTTCCCTACCCCCTCAAAAAATTTGAGATGCAGTGAATGAAGCATCTCATTCTAAAATCTTTTCTTTCCCAGTTTTGAAGTCTTTTATATATTTTTTTTAATTTTCTGGGATGTTACCCTAACTTTACCTCCCATCCTTTTAAAAAAGATTTTTTTTTTGAGGTTAAAAGATGTTTTCTTTCTACCATGAATATAAAGAAAATTTCTCTCAGGTCTTTCTCATTTTTTCATTGTTTGTTCTTCCTTTTGCTTTATGATTGCAATATCTTCTCTGATCTTTCAGAAAATCTTAATTACAATTTAAAAAATATTTTCTTTTAAAGTTTTCTTCTGTTCCT
This sequence comes from Aplodontia rufa, assembly GCA_004027875.1. Lineage (NCBI taxonomy): Eukaryota > Metazoa > Chordata > Mammalia > Rodentia > Aplodontiidae > Aplodontia > Aplodontia rufa. Next base: position 63,881 of record PVKS010007532.1, on the reverse strand, counting down.
TGCATTGTATCTGTTTTTTTGCTTTCATCTGGTCTCCATCTTTTGTTAGATGTTGGTCATCTTTGATTATCCACTCATGTTTAGTAGTGAAATATTTAAAAAGGTGACTAGCTCCATGTGAATGGGTAGCCTTTGTCAACTGTTAGACGGGTGATCTGATCTGGTGGAAACTCAACCATATTGTTGTAAGAACCCCCACCTGTCAACCTATAATCTGATAATCAGCTTTATCAGAGTTGAAAATATCTAGTTTTCTGCAAAGGTAGCCTAGAAGCCAATATTCCTGGGAGGTGGCTGCGAACGGGGCTGTAATCTCATTGGGCATGCAGGTTTTTACTTATACCTTTCTTTTCAGGAAGATGCTTTGTTCCCTCCTTCACCTGCGCTTGGTCCGTCCCAGTTTAAGGCACCAGTATCTTAAGAGGCTGAATTTTCAGTCTTCCACCAGGGTTGAGGTGGAGAGTTACAGGTAGCTAACTGCTCTAATTTTTCAGGGTTCTGAAGCGTTGGCCACCCTCTGAAGGTATTTAACAAAGTTGAAAACCTGGAATTCCATCACTGCTTGTCCGTTTGCTTTCTGTCTTTAAACATCTTGTTATGAGCTGCTGTTGATGTCTACTCTTCTTTACACATTTGTATACTTGATTCCTTTTCTCTCATTTTACTGAGGCTTCAGGGGAAAGTAGAGATAAGCACTTGTTTCATCGATTGTATTTTTTTTTTAAGAGAGAAGCAATCTTTATTTAGTTTTTCATGTGACTTTCATTCCTCAGACCCTTCGTTGTGTACGTGGTGCTGGGGTTTGAACTCATGTCCTCACGCTTGCCCGGCAAGCTCCAGCCCCTCATCTATTGTATTTCATTAAGTCTTATTTAACAGTTTTTATCTTTGCATTCAATATTCTAAAGCACCTGATATAAAAGAAGGAGGCAGAAAAGAAGATAAGGAAAGTTCTACAAGGTGTGGTTTCTGTTGAGAGAGTGCTGCTAATCCTTGTGCCATAGATTTCCCACGGGGAATAAAATCAGAAATTGGGTAAGGACTGTAAATTTATTCCTAGGACCTCTGGAAATATGTGGTCATAGGTGAGTATGGAAAATAAGAAGAATGATATTTGCTAAAGAAACCATTGGTGATCTTTGACCCAGTATAGCAAATGTTTACTACAAAATGAATTTCTAAGGTCATTTTTCATCTTTTTTACCAGAATTAGTCCCACTTTCTGTCTTGGTTTTATCAAATAAGGGATTAGATTTTTTTTTAATTGAATGGAGAGGAGAATGAAAAAATGTTCATGGTTTGTGGTTTATTCTGCCCTTCCACTAAGTTTCCATTCAATCATCAACCAAAATTTGGGTTCCACAAAATATTACATTTATTCACTTATTTATCCATCCATTTATTCACTTATTGTTTTTCTTTTAATTTCCAGATCAGGATTACTTTCTTAGAAGATGACTGTGACTCAGGGATTTAAGGTGGTTTGGGTTTGCTTTCAGCATTATTTCTGTACAGACTAATTGACCACTCATCTGTAGTGTTGTTTTGTTCCTTTGAATCACAGTTGAACAAGGGATGATTTTTTTTTTAGCAGCTTAAAGAGTGTACAGCCTTGTGAAAAGCTGGTGCCCACTTTAAAGAAAGAAAGGCATTATGAATTGACAAAGTAACTTTGCATGAACAGGGAATGATCAGTTATGGAGCTGAACTCAAGTTCAAATAATTTTGCCAATACAAAATGGTAAATCAAATGGGCTTCAGGATGAGTTAATCTTGCCTTTGAATCTAGCTTTGGCGTTTTTAGTCCATGAGGGGAACACATGTATCCTCTGAGAGTCTCAGTTTTTCCAACTATCAAATGGATATGATAATAACACTCATCACATGTTGGTTTAAAAGTGTCAACACATCTAACAGACCTGGCTCTGGGGAAGAGGATGAATTAAACAGTAGCTGTGAGGACAGTAGTGAATGTCAGACAAGCATCTTGAGCTCTTTCCATCACTTTCCAGCTATGTGTTGTTTGATAAAATGTCATCTCTCTGTTCTAGTTTCCTTATGTTTAAAACTGAGATATTACATCTATCTTAGGAGTTGCTATTAGGGTTGTGTGAAATGGGATGTCAGCAGCTCTTGTCCTCTATCAATGCTCTGGACACCCGTTATCAAGACGTTAGGGAAATACTGGGGTACTGCAGTGCATTGTGAGAGAGTGTCCGAGGAAGGCTGAGCATTATAGCTTTCATACTCAGCAATCTGATCTTTGTGGTGCTTTCTTCCTGGGCTGTGGTTTTAAATTTAAATCTAATTGCTTATAGTGAAAAGTTTCCTGACTTGTAGGTAGCCCAATCTGATGGTGATCTTAGAAATAAATTAAAAATTCAAAACAGCTATCTTTCCTAGAATAGTGTGTGATAAGAAATGTCAGTTCTTTACACTAAATCCCCAAACCTTCTCTGCAAAACATGAGAGTAGAAATTAAAAATTATTTGGGATTTTGGTTTATTTCTTTAGAAGACTTTAGAAATGCTTTCTTTTTTTCCCCATTGGTGATTAATATGCTAATGGAGATTCATAGAATAATATTCTTTTGGAACTGAAAAGTAGCTTAGGGACCATCTGATTAAAATTTTTAATTTTATTGATGAAGGAATTAAGCTCAAGAAAGGCTGTTACTTGTCCAAGACATAAAGCTATTAGCTAGTGAAATCTGATAAACAGCCAGGTCTCTGCTTAAATTTCAGCTGAAACAACACTTTGTAACAAAAGAACTCAATGTAATTAATATTATAATTTAATACTTTGAATGATCTTTAGTTAGTGGCAATCTGGAATAGAGAGGATAGAATCCAAAGGGTTTTCTAAACAAGTTTGTTGAAATTATGCAGGAAAATAAAAAAATTAAATTCATCAGAGAATTGGGATTTAGTAGGCATTATTGAGATTCTAAATTAACACTCTAATTTTCATGTGCTACAGAGCTATTAATTATGTATCCATTCTTAATTATTTATCTCAAAGTGTATCTAAAGGATCACATTCTCTTGTTTTAAGAATTCTCATGATCACAGCAGCTTATTTGTGGATTACATTCACAAATGATTGATAATTTGATCAGACAGACAGAAACTCAGTGTCTTTTGGTAGGTGCAGTCTTTACCGGGATTCATCGTTCTTCTCTCGGTGGCATTTATAAATGTGAATACACAAGGTTTTGGAAAGTGTCATAGAGGTGTACAAAGGTATGCATCAGCACAACGCATGTGACTTTTGTTTTATCTAGTGAAAATGAGCCATTTTCCTGATTGGCAGCAGAAGGGCCCCAATTCTTCTATCATTAAAAGTATAAAAGCTTCTTAGTTTTAAATATAGACTTTGACAAATAGTCTTCTCTTAAAAACTCAAACAATATAATTTATACTTTTGGGGGGGAGGAGGAAAGAGCTATTTCAATATTGCTGTTTCTTTTTTTAAATTTTTTTAAGGCAGAGGGACAGTGAGAGAGACAGTATTTAGTTTTTCACATGGCCTTATGCTCCAACACTTAGTTGTATACGTGGTGCTGGGGTTTGAACCCGGGTCCTTGTGCTTGCCAGGCAAGCGACGAAACCGCTGAGCCACCGCTCCAGCCCCGATATTGCTGTTTCTTTAAGTGCTGAGTAAAGTTCCAGCTTTGGAGTTCTCTTGCCTTTAGGTACTTTGGCTTTCCCCACAATCTTATCCTGGAAATGGCAGAATTGGGGTCGTGCCCACAGTGGGAAAGACCTGCAGTGAGTGCCGTGCTTTGGTTCATTGATCCAAGGACTTCAGCACCCTTGGCAGCAAGTGTGCAATTGGCTTTCCAACATCTGGCTTTGTATTTGTTTCTCACCTCCTTCTCCATCCTGTACTCTATTTCTGAAGAGTTCATTTTTCCTACTTTTCTATCTCCTTTCGTTATGTTAAAAACTGTTATAAAGCTAATGCAAACTCACGGTAAAAATTACTAACAGAACCAAAAGGTTGAAGGTACCCTGTGTACCGTTTTTGTTCTGCTCACTTCCAGCTCCCTGTTCACAGGAATCACCCCATCTGTTGCTTCTTGGGGCTGTCTCTGGTCGCACACTGTTTCTGTGGACATATCTCCATTTTATTCCCTGAATGTGAGCACAGTAACCGTGTGGAGTATCCATGCCATTCTGCACCTTACCTTTCCACTTAAAAATATATTTTGGAGATCTTTTTGCATCACCCCATACAGCTAACACATTCTTTGCACTGGCTGGGTAAGTTCCATCTTAGGGATGGTCCATTATTTATTGATTTTCCCACATTCTTTCCTGTCTCCCCAAGAGATTACATCTCCTGACAGGCGTTTGGTCAGTTTCTCAGTTATGCTTGAGTTACTAACCCTGAGAAAGCAAGCTGGTGAGAACCTAGGAGTACAGTTTACTGTCACCATCTACACCTCCCATAACCTCTTGGTGTATGAGGGGTGGTGTGTATTTGCATGTTTGCCAAAGTCTGAGCTGCAGTGGTGGTTCCAAGAGGCAGTGGAGCGTGGACAAGTGAGTGGGAGGTTGGGTACATCAGTGGTGAATCCTTAGATTGGACATAATGAAGCAGAAAATCAAGGTACTGTGCTGTCAGAATTTTCAAGGTCAATGATGCTGCTCACTCTCTTTTCAAGTCAGGTTAGCACAGGGGCTGATTCCAGAAGTGTTGAGTGTTTTCCTAGACAGGAAGAAGGTCTCAGAGCTTGTAGAGCCCGTCTCAGGAAGAGTGTGCAGATTCCCAAAGGAAATTGAAATGTCAGTTTTAGCCTGCCTTCAAGAAAGAGTGCTAAACTTTGGACAAGATAAGTAGTTTTCAAACTTCTTTTAGAAGGGGAACATATTTTTCAAATAAACTCTCCATACTATTTCCAGTATACGAAAGGGATAAAAATGGAGCTGCAGGGTTTGGGTTGGGTTAGCGATCTGATTAGTCTTTCCCCAACAATTCCAACTGCTTGGCATCTTTCCTGAACACAGATCAAAAGACGGAGAGCTAGATAGCATTTCTTTTCAACCAAGGTGTTATGATTTTATCTGTCTTTATTTGCAAATAGACTTTAGATGTTATGAAGGGTTTCTGCTTGTTTGTAATTTCAAAGAGGAAATATATTCCTCTCCTTTTTTTTTTTTTAAAAGGGTCTGTTTTTAGTCAAAGGGCAGCCTGTTGGTTAAAGATAGGATATATCAGTGTGGTTAACTTTTAGCTACTAAAGGTAAAGTTAAAAGTATCTGAACTGGAGAAACTAGCTTGTAAGGGCAGCAAGTCTTCCTACAAATTCCAAAGCCTGTGAGATTGATTGCTTTAGTGTTTGCTCCAGCCAAATGATTAACTAGGACCCTGAAACTGAGCCCTCTGAGAAATGATTTATGCTCCAAGTGCGGAGAGGATGTTTGCATATACCATTGGATTTCTTATGGAGGCCTTTAAAACATTGTTTATTTTGGGGACACCTATTGCTCACAGCATTTTAAAATCCTTTTGTGTTTTATTGTCTTATACTAGAGACCAAGGACATCCTTACAGTATCTGTTGAGTTTTATTGATCATGGCTTTTCTGGGGAGTGCCGCTGAGTCTATGGGAAAGATGCTTCAAACCTTCTGAAATTTTTCATTACTGCCAATTAAGTGTAGTGGGTTTTATAATTAATCAGTTTATTTAGCTAAAGAAAGAAATGCGTAGAAACATTAAATCTTCTGTAATTATTTGGGATTTCAAAAATGAAATACGTCTTGATCAAAGCCAGAGCCAGCTTTTACGGAACTTTCTTGCTAACACTTCTCATACCTTATAGTTTTATTGTGGATGGAAAGTTCTCGTTTGCTCACACTGAAATAGGTTATTTTCATTTAAAAACATTAACTGAGCACCTGCCGCATGCCAGTCAGGGTCATGGGGATATGAAACTGAACAGAACAGGCACGATTCTGTCCTCAGTGAACTCTCTTCCTTGTTCTTGGTAGCTGATTGTTTAAAAATCTGGTGACAAGTCATCTGTCTCACCTCCTCAAACGGCGTCTGAGGGAGTCAGAGTGCTTTAGGTAGTGAACTTGCCATTTTGGTAGGGAATTCTATTTGTGCATTTAGGACAAGTCTAATGAAGACAACAATTATAGCCTTGTTCTGGGAGCAACGACAGCACACAGGTTCTCTAAACATGCTCTTCCTTATCTGTAGGTGGAAGAGTAAGACATTGTGTTGTGTTATGAATACTTGTTTCTGTAGATGTAATGCAGACTTAAAGCATTAAAGTGTTAGTCCCTTGCTAATAGGGTACTGCACCAATGAATCTGTAGATGCCCTTTCCTTATCTCCCTAGAGATGTGGAGTTCTAAAATCTCTCTTACCCTTCCATTATAACCAGCTGGAGTATGAAGGCCTAACAGCTGGCCAGAACCTTCAAGAATTCTTACTTATTGTTGGGAAGATATGTTATTTTTTTGTTTTATTTTGCAATAGTCATAGATGGATGGAATCGTACTTGGTCAACTGGTGTTCTGCAAAGGACAGATTCTAAGCGACGGCTCAGATGCTAAATCAGAATGTGCAGTGTTCCTTCCACCTATTCTGTGTCACCGCATACTATAATTTGTTGTGTTATTATGCTGCATTTTAGAGAAAGAACAGCAATGTTGCCATTAAGAGAGGGTGAAATCTGTATATAAATTTGAGCTGGCATTCTTCTGGTGAATTCATGTGTGTTTGGAACACTTTCCTTTGTGTGGCTTCTGGAAAAACAGAGTGTATATGAAGGCAGTTTTTCTGTCCTGTTTGAAGGAAAGTCAGGTGCAGTTAAGAGACTTAACTGGCTTAAAGCAGCAGAGCGTGTGGGGTCAGACGCAGTTTCTCACCAGTGTGCCCTTGCGTAGTCTCTGGGTTGCTTACTCCAGGATCTAGGGAGAATAAAGTACTTGCCAGTTTAAGTTGGGTACATGTTTTAATTCGGAGGTAATTGTTCTTTCCAGTTACGTACATATATTTCCTACCGAAGCAGAGGCAAGCATTTTCAGTTCAGGACACTTCTCTTGCACTCTTTTTGTTGTGTTCCTCATATCACGTAGACTAACTTGTTTTGTGTATAACAAATCGTTTATAAGCATTTGCAGTTTGATTGAGAGTGACCCAAGGCCAATAACTTACAGTTAATGACAGATTTCATTTTGGAGAATTTATAGATTCGTTCCATAGACATCTGTGCATCTCATTGTATGTTAAAGAACAAGTAGGAATAATTTGCTCCTTTGGTTGGATTTAAATCCCATGTACGTATATACCACAGTGAATTTCACCTTTATGCATACCAATAATGTACTAATCAAAAAAATTATAAATAAATAGAAGAAAAACCGGTAGAGTAGAGGAAGGGGAACAAGGGTGGTGAAGGGAGGAAAAGGGAAGTACTGGGAACTGAAGTAGAGCACGTTTTGTTCTAAGCTTGTATAATTATGTCAAAACGATCCCCCATATTGTGCATGACTATAATGCACTAATAAAAATTTTAAAAATAAATTTGGGGGCTGGAGCGGTGGCTCGGTGGTTGCAGCGCTTGCCATGCTTGCCTGGCATGCCCAAGTGCGCGGGTTCAGGCCCCAGCACCCATGTGCACAACTAAGTGTCGGAGCAATGAAAGCCTTGTGAAAAACTCAATAAAAATTGATTCTCTCGTCTCTGTATCACTCTCTCTCACTGTCCTTCTCTCTTAAAAAAAATAAATAAATTTGGTTCTGAGTGGTCACACATTGTGTATGATACGACTGTAGATGGCTAAGCATTGCTCCAGGAACTGGGTCTCACGACACAGTCTTGCCCACTTCACTGCCTAGATGTAGCACAGAGCTCTCCCTCCTCTTCCATCCCTGTTGATCCAGGATCTTCAACTTCCTCTGTTCTTCACTTGGGTTGCCACTGTAGCTTAATGGCTGTCGCCCTTTCCATGGTGCTCCCACCCGCCCATGGCAACCTTCTGGGCTCTTCTACACTGAGCTACAAGGATCTTTCTAACCCAAAGACAGGTCATAGCCCTGGAAGTTTGTTCGTGGCACATAAGACCTGCTGATAGCATTGCATCCTTAGTTCCAGACCCACCTTGTGTTTTGGGGATGCCCAGTGATGGTGTTGATTAGACTGTGAGTTCTACAAGGACGTGTGTGCTTGTACCTCATTGTCTCTCTAGGATCCAGAACAGGGCCTGGAATACCTTTGGGTTCTGTAAGCTTTGTAGAATTGAACTGAATTATGTTTGCCGTCTGAAATGAGATTTCAGCTTGTTAGCAAACTGAATTACTTCACCTTCTGTCTAATGCCTTAAATTCTTATTTGATAGGTTCACCTTTGTTTTCAAAGCACTTTGTGCAATGGCAAATAGATGTCTTTTTCCTCTCACTGCTAAACAAAACTCTAGAAATCTATATGAAACATTTAGCAGTGGAAGGAGTTAAGATTGTCCATGTGCTTCGTCAGGTTGTCCTCCTCCTCATTTAATATGATGGGGTGTTATTAATTTCCAAACAACAGAAAGGGGAGCAGAACAGTCCGAGAGACTCCTCCACGCTCTGTTCTTCAGAGTATCTCAAGCTCAGAATGTGTGAACCAAGATTTTTTTAAAATAACATTGATTCTAGCGTTTGCCCAGTGATATTTAACCAAACTTAATGGACCTAGTGTTATTTCAAGATCTTTCTTGCTGAACTAGATCAGATACTTTAGAAATCTCTGAAAATTCTTCAGTCTTTTGTTGCATGAAAGTTTTTGTATTTAACAAATTTGGGGATTGCAAATCATTCACTGTGATTTGTCTTCTTCATAGCCACTTCTAACTTACGGGATATTTTTCATTTTCCTATTTCATGAGGCTAAGAATGCATAAATACATGTGTAGCTAACAAATGGCATGTCCTTTCTATTTAGAAGTGACCCTGCTCACTACCGGGGTTTGTATTTTGAGTTGTGTTTCATGGAAACACACAGGCAACGTGTTGCCCTGCGTCTGTGGATCCAGTGCTCCTGAATATGATAAGTACCTAAGAGGGGCACAGAGGTCATCTCTGTAAAGAAGAAGAAATTGAGGCTTAGCAAATTTCAGTAATTTGCTCAGGATAACCCTTATCTCTGTCTAAAACCCACTTAAAATATTCTTGTGTCATGGGATTTTATAAAAGGTCTTACAAGGTAAATTAACATTAAGAGGAACTAGCATGCACCCATGACTCAGCTTTAAATGTCATCAACATTTGCCGGATAAGGCCCATTCTTCAGTATTGTACTTGCTGTATACCTAACAAGTTCCAAAGAAACTCAGTTCACATCGGGAAGATCAGAAAACATTAAATTTCTTTTTAGCCCACTTTAATTGCATTCATGTAATTATTCTCATAACCATTTTAAGTCATTTTTCGTGTTATTTTTCTAAAAAACACACAAAGCTAAGAAAATCTATTTTTAATCCCTAGAGGGGGATAAAAAGCAAAAATAAGCAAACTGGAAATTTTAGCAGATGGGTAATTAAAAAGCCAAAAAAAGAGTAGAATTATCTGAGAGTTAGTATGCACATTTCCATACACTGAGAATATATTTTATGTGGGACATGAAATCTACTCACTCCTGGAATATCTAGATGGTTGACTTTGTCTCTGGGTCTTCCTCACTGTGTGATCTGAGGCTTTCTTCTACCATTTCCCTGGTGCAGCAAGGAACAGTGGTAGTTGAGTAGTAATCTGGGACAGTTTCCTTTAATAATTTGCATTGTTTTTAGATGAGACATTAGATTGTTTTTGATTACTCACACCACTTATCTTCACACAGACAGCAGAACATTGATTTGGGTAGTTGCTTTAAAGTATAAAATCCTTGAGACTATGACTTGTCATTTTTATATCCCTAGCACCTAGGACAGAGCCTGAATCCTAGTGGGTTCTCAGTGAGCCATGGCTGGAGCAGAACCACCCTAAGCTGATATACTCGTGATTGCTTAATTTTAAACTGGGTTAACTTCTAACCCAAAGAAAAAAACCTTCTTTTGGGGCATGTGTTTAATGTAAGAAAATGGTTATTATTATTCTGAAAGCAAACTGAGAAATGAGAAAATTAAACTGATCTAATTTTATACTAAGCACGTTGCCAAGAATAAAATAAACAGTGTGATTTGTAATGAAATGGGAAGGAGAGCAAAGAAAATCTAAGGGAGAGAGAGAAGTTATAGCTAGAAGGCAAAGTTATTTTTCGAAATGGTTTTTTCTGCTGTGACCTTCCTTCAAGTTAGTGGGTGACGCGTCATCTGCTTTTTCTACTATAGACACAGCCATTCTGCAAGCTTCTTTCTAATGTCCGGCGTTTTAAGCACAGCGCTTTGTGTGGTCGAAATGAAGTGTTACTTTGCTTGTGCTTTGCTATCTTTTACATCTGAGCAAACATACCTGGCTTACTTTCCCAACTTCCCCTACTCTTTTTTTTCTGTGCAGGAAATCATTTTGGTCGAATTTCCCATGTAGGGTGAAACCCATGGACTTGCACAGAGTTGGTGAGTGGGCCATCAATGGAATCTCTGTTAGCTCATTTTTCATCAGGGAGATACATTTCTTTCCCAAAGCAGTGATCTAGAGGAGTTGCCAAGCAGCTAGAGTTAAAAAAAAAAATACACAAAAAACAGCAAACAACGTAATTCTTTCATGTGGCGATCCCTCCCTTTGGGCCCATTATGCTGGTTGCTGGCTGTCCAGTTTTGAAAGAGAGTCCGTGGGTCCCTTTGCCTTCGGCTGTTTCTGGGCTCTTGGAGTTTTATTCAAAGCTTGATTACAAATAATCATCCGCTGACAGCATTCAAAGGGGTGAAGTATAAGACTCTTTTTGTAGGTTGGGAATAAATTGAAAAACTACAGAAGTTTGTGAAAGATTTCTTAGGTCTGGTTTTGTGAGCTTAGCACGTGTAAGACATTTACAAAGCTTTTATGTCCACACCTGAACTTGTGTGTCCTTTTTAAAGAATCCACAAAGTTCTCCTCTTTTTTTTATACCCTTATCTATCTCTTTGATATGATATATAGTGATGGCTTAAAACTCTTAACATGCTTTCCTTAGATCTTCAGCAGGGCTAGTATGGGACATCTCAATTAACACAATTTGGTTTCCATATGCTTAGTTTTGTGAATATCTCTTTTGTAGTCAGGGCTAGCTCTTTTGACCAGAGGAAATGGTGATGCCCACTAAGTCAGCCAGGGTTTCCTTTTTATAATATTGTTACGAGGGCTTGAATTTGACTTCTGTGTAAGATGCCCTAAAGAAGCAGTCGTTTTTCCATTACCTAAACAAGACACTGTCCCCAGATAGCTAAGGCAGTCTAAAAAATGTCCTCTGTTTCACACATGCCTTTCAGATGATTGAGTTGAATAGACTGATTCTAAATGTTACACCATTTGTGAAAAATTCTAACAATCACCTTTGGGAGCTGGGACAGATGTGCTTTCCCATCAGAGCACCACTCTGGTGATTCTCCTGTAGCATCAGTTGCCAAGCCACAGCACTGTAGTTAGTGTCCGTCTCCTCCTAGTGCATTGTTCCCTCTGGTGCTGGTGCTCAGACTTGAGGTGGCCACACGCTCCCCTACCTGACTCCTCAGTCCAGGCGGCCCTGGTAGGATGATGACCTTCACAGCCACTCTCCTTGCTCCAATCACTGCAGAAGTTTCAACTTTCAGTTCTGCTGGCTGCAAAGAGTAATCGCCAGCTAAGAAGCAGTCCATGAATTAAAGTCCCATGACTACATAGTAATCAGGAAGAGAAACATATCTTTTTCTTGAAATTATATCATATGTATGTTTTTAGGCCTGCTGTATACAGGCTCAAGACAACTGGCCCTTGGGTTCTTTTGAACTCAGTTCTTTGTAGCAAAACTAAATTTTTATTCACATGATTGAACCTCAAATGACTTCCTTTCCCAGAGTAGGCTGGTCATCAGAATGTCCTGTCCATTTAACTACGTCACCACTGTTTTAGTCATTAAATCTCTTCCTGGAGAATGGCTGTTGTGCTGATCTGGTGTTAAAATTGGGATGACTTGTGTTTTGGTCTTGGGTATCCAGTAGTGGTGAAGAGTAGCTACAAACAGGAGACCTTAGACGTTGTTGGGGACAGTTTAACTGTAATCTTTAATGAGATGCCAGCAGGAGCTCTGTGGCATCTGGGGCAGACCTTGTGTCAATCATATACCACAGTAACGCTGGGTGCCACGAACACTTGATGCTAGTGTGATGGACATGGCTGTTCACAGATCCCCCAACCCCTTCTCCTCCCCATCCTGTTCTGTGAAAAACACAAAAAATCAGTGGCTGAATTCTTGGGAGAAAGTTGCCAAGTTGGATTGCAAACTAACTCCCTGTGTGCTTCGCTGGAGGGGAACTTGATGTGTGGGAGTTTGTAGGATGGCATGGGAAGGAAGTACAGGACGTGACCAAGGAGAGCAGACATGGAAGGTATGACGGTGTGGAGAGTTTTTCTGAGTAGGACTTGAGTGGCTCCTGAGAGCTGTGCATTGTTGGAGAATAATATGAGAGGGCTCTCATGTTACGGGGGACCTTTTTTCTGGAGTGCCTTTAATGATGGTGGGAGGCGCTACAGAAAATAGAAATTCTGGATTGGGCCACACATTTTAATTGTGGCTTTCTTCTTGAGCATGTAAGGCACAGCTTTTAAACTTTGCAGTAATGATTAATATTCTGAAACTTTTGATATGATTTATTTTTTAAAATAACTTAGAGGGCTGGAGTGCTGGCTCAGTGGTTACAGTGCCTGCCTGGCATGCACAAGGACGCAGGTTCAAACCCCAGCACCACATACGCAACGAAGTGTCAGAGCAATGACAAACTGAGCAAAATTGATTCTCTCTTTCTCTCTCTCTCACTGTCTCTCTCTCTTAAAAAAAAGTAACTTAAAGGGCTGGAGTGGTGCCTCAGTGGTTATGGTGCTTACCTGGCATGTGCAAGGGTGTGGGTTCGAACCCCAGCACCACATACACAACAAAGTGTCAGAGCAACAAAAGCCACATGAAAAACTAAATAAATTGGATTCTCTCTTTCTCACTGTCCCTCTTTCTCTTAAAAAAAACCTTAGAACTAATTTCACAATTATTCCTATAATATTATTACTCTCATTCTTAATCATTTAGAGTATTTTCCCCTCCTGGAGAAAAAGGGTGCTCTAGGTATTGTAAATAATTTCCAACCTGTCTTCTTTATTCTGTATGTCAGAGTAAGGATCTATTATTATTAGTGTGACAATTACTACTTATTTATACTGCTTGTGATTTTTGATTTTATGGTTTTTAATTTGCCTCTGACTGAATTTTAATAGGGAAGAAGGCAACGAAAGATGAAGAAAGCAAAGTGTCCGCATTTCCGTTGAACGTAAAGAAGAAATGTTTTGAGCGTTTTTCTCCGTCAGAATACAGCAGTTCCACGGGTCACAAGCTAGAAAGGTTGATGGTCACATATGTCAAATACAGCCTACACACATATTTACTTTGGTCTTGATAGTGTTTAAAAATCTTTGAGTCTATTACCAATATATCAAATAGGGAGATTTCACAGGAGAAACTAACGCTGTTGTTTCTCTTGAATGGGTGGAAGATTTGGGAATGTTAGGCCCACGCTCTCTCCACAACAGGCACCTGTTTAGTGGCGCTGTTCATCTTGTGGGACATGTTGGCTGTCACCGCTGCGTTGCTGGTTTCTTAGCTGCTGGCTGCCTCGTTTGTTCGTGTATGTGTTGGAGTTTGCTCTTCCTAACTAACCACTAGATTAAAGGCAGACAAAGTGGCGAGTACTGGTATTATTAATAACATTAAATACCTGGACATAATCTGCATTCTAATATGAAACAATAAAGTAGAAAATGTTTTCTTTAATTAGAACAGTTCATTTTCTTATTAAAGCACCTTTTCTGAGATATTTCAGTGGCTACTTTTGTTACCCATATGTAAGCATAAGTCATTTAAAGATCTAAAAACAGATGTTTGGGGTCCTGGGGTGTAGTTCAAGGGTTTCCAGGCTCAGGATTCAACCCCTAGTGTGTGTGCGTGTGCACACACACACATTTTTGTTTTCTTTTCAGTATTTCTTTTTCCTTTCTTTCTTTTTTTTTTTTTTTTGTACTGGGGAATTGAACCCAGGGGTGCTTAACCATTCAGCCACATCCCCAACTCCCCTGCTTTTTTTTTTATTTTATTTTGAGACAGGGTCTCGCCTAGTTGCATAGTTGCTGAAGCTGGCTTTGAACTTGGAATCCTCCTGCCTCAGCCTCCCAAGCTGCTGAGATTACAGGTGTATATCACAATGTCAATCAAGTTACTTATTGTTCCAGATATCTAACCCATAATAGGCTATATTAGTAAGGTGACCTAATTTGCATACATGAGCTCTGTTATTTTACCTTACAATACTCAGAATGTGGGCTCTTGCTGAAGACTGCTTAGGTTTGAATATTGACTCTTCTACATATAAGTTGTGTTTTTTTAAATTTTAATTTAACAACCATACAAATTTTTAACAAAATAATATAAAATGTGTATGGTTTCTGGATGTGTACCCAACAGTCAGAGCTTCTCTGTACCTTGATTTTTGTTTTCTCACCTGTGATATAGGAATTGTTACAGCACCTACCTTGGAGGACTGTCTTGATAATTAAATGGAATAATGAGGACAAAATAGTTGGCTCAGAATAAAAATTAAAAGAAGATATTAGCTATTATTATTTCTAGATAAAGAATCTAATGTATGATGTACTTTTATTACAATTCAAAAAAATTTTTTTTTCTCTTTCCTATGCTGGGGGATAGAACCTGAGGCTTCATGTAAATAAATACTTTACTATTGAGATACGTCCTCAGCTCCAACTTATTTTTTAATTGACTAAAATCTGGGTGCAGATTGGGCTAGCCTACAGCCACCTGTCAGCAGCAAGGTGCAATACTCTGCCCTAGAAAGTGCTCTTGTTGTAAGTCCAACCACCTATAAAATTACTTAGACCTTCTGATAGAAAATGAGACAACTTCTCCTTGACATCCGCCTGGTAGCATCAAGCAAGGCAGAAATTTTGTAGGATAATTGGGGCTCCTGGCAGAGAGCTGCTGCAAAGACTTTGTCTTCCATAAATGAGTTTGATGAAGATGGTTAGTCATGCCTTTTCAGATTTTCAATTTCGTGCATTTTCTAAGCCTTGGTAATTGAATATAAAGTTGTGACCAAAAGATATGCAAAAGCACTAATTTATTGATATAGGAATATGTCTTGTCCTTGATCTACATCTTGTTTGGGAATTTAAAAATTCTTTTTCTTTTTCTACCATTATTTTTCTTGATGTTGACTTTGACTTCTTGCTGGAAGGAGAAAAAGCAGATTTTACTTCTTTGTCTGAAAGGAATCCACAAGAAAAATGTTTTTAATCAGCATACATGGAATATAGCACTAACTTGGGGAAGGTGCTTTTCAACAGAAATTTATGATTATGTCCTTCCATCTTCTTGTTTGTTCCCCAGAAAAAAATTTGGTTATAAGGGGAAGGAGATAGAAACAATAACACAAAACTATTTCTTGGACTGGAAATTGCTGTTTTCCTGCGCTGCAGGAATCCCACATTGCTCAGAGACCACTGTCCTTTGTGAGGAAACAGACAGCAGTATTTCACTGTTGCAAATGAAGATTGAGCATGATGGGGTACATTTGAGGAAAACGTCCTTTTAAATGATTGCAAAAACACAGATCTATCTCAGCTGTAGGGTTTGCAGTGTGGAAAATCTTGTAAATCGCGTCTGGCTGCTGCTCTTGTGTTGTTACATTTAATCCATTTCTGTCACTGTCTGTTAGGTGAATGGTTTGCTTTTATCTGATCACTTGGGAAGCCCAAGTTATTTCTCCTGAGGCGAGAAAGTAGAAGGATCTCTCAGGAGCTGGTTCCTTCTGAAGTATGAAGCTGTTTTTCCTGAAGAGAAGGTGTTTTCCTAGACCTGTTCAGTTCCCTGCTGTGGCAGTGTAAACCTTCCTGAATCGGGGAAGACAATAAACAGGAATTACCTAAAACAGGACATTCAGAGCAGCGTTCCACTGGCTTATATTGCCACTGGTAGACAGTGACTCGTGGGCTGGAGAGGTGCTGGCTCAGCAGTAGAGCACTTGCCTAGGGTTCAGTCCCCAGCACCACGTACACAACTAAGTGGAGGAACAGCATGAACCGGATGAAAAAATAAAGATTAACTCTTTCTCTTAAAAAATCAAAATCAAAACCAAAAAACAACGAAACGACTTGTGGTACAGGCTCTTTCCCTCTCCAACCTGCTCTGGGACTGAACTTGCAGATGTGCAGGACCTGGAGTCTTGGCTGGTATTAGAGAAGCAGCAGCAGGCAGGTGACCCACAGTGGTCACTCTGTTGTGTGCTTGGGAAACACACCCAAATCTCAGCTGATAGAAAAAGCGGTAAACACGCTGCTCTTCTCATGGAGATGGTTGGAGTCCCTCCACACTCTTACATAAGAGTGTTTTATTCTGTGTTTTCTCATCCCATTTTTATTTATGATCTTCTGCATAAATCTATATGCATAGGCCTTAGATATACACCTTCACTTATTTCTTATTATCTAAAAATTTTGCCTTTTTTCTTCCTTTAATTAGAAAACTCCATACAGTATTTCTCAATATTAAAAACAAAAAAAACCTATTCTAGTTAAATTTTACGGTCAAAGATGTTGCGTATTCCTTGGACCAGTTAATTGAGTTACCTAATTATTCCAAGAGTGGGTCATGTTTATAATGGTTTTATTAGAGTATCATAACTTAGGGATTGGTTTTGTTCTAACTTGTGGGTACTTTTTGAAAGTTCTTTGGTACTCAGAATGCAGCCCCTGTCCTGTCCTACATCGGGAATAATATTTTAAATTAGGTAAAAGAATTAGATTTTTGTTCTAACCCACAAATCTTTGTAATCCATACTAGGGCTGATCTATAATGCTGTGGTTTCTAGTTCCTTCTTTGGAAAAATTAGTCCCCAGACACAATGTGGCATATGACTTTTCCAAAGCTCCAAAATTGACAAAAATATTTTGTTCTTCCTTTGCACCTGGACTGGAAGAGGTTTTTTCTCTTCTTTCCCCTAACTTGAGTAGTGTGAGTTCTTATTCATTTTCCTCTTTTTGGTGCTGGGATGTGGAAGGAGTTGCGCAGGGCTACATCCAACAATAATGGCAGCAGGAATTGCTCTGCTTGGCCAACTTCCTGACCCTGCAGCTCTGGTGGTGGGGATTTCATTGGCCCCCTGTCTGGAACGTGAGTAGGGGTCCACAAGTCTGGAGATAGATCTGCACTGGGCACAGGAAGCTGGAGGGGCAGGTCAAGTCAGGGGGCAAGTGCCTGAGGATGAACATTACCCAGAATGATCTGAGATAGGACGTTGCAGGGCACAGAGCTGGGTACGAGGCAGAAATGGGGTCCCAGGGTGGGCAGGTAGGAGCATTTATGTGAACCCAATTTCCATTGGAGAGGGTGAGGTGATGTGTAATGCTTGGACCAGAGGTATTGATATTTTTATTTTGTTTTAAATGTTTTTTAATTAATTTTTAATCAACATAAATTTGTATGTATTTGTGGGTTCCATGATACCCTTTTGATACACTGTAATGCTCAACTCAGAGTAAGCGTGTCTGGTTTCTCAAACATTTATCATTTCTTTGAGGTGGAGACATTCAAACTTCCTTTTTACTAGTTTTTTTTTTTTTTTAATAGTTCTGGATCATTATCTGTTGTCATTCTATTGTGCAATAGAACAGCAGAACTGTTCTTATCTATCTATGGTTTGGGCCTATTGTCTGACCTTTCCTCACCCCTTCCTCCATTCTGCTTTCTCCAGCCTCTGGTGATGACTACCATGTTCTCAACTTCTATGAGATCAACTGTTTTAGATTCTACATATGAGAGAGAACATGTGGCATTTGTCTTTCTGTGCCTTGCTTATTTCACTTCACATAATGACCTCCAGTTCCATTCATGTTGCTGCAAATAAGATTTTGTCCTTTCTGATGGCTGAATAGTATTCCATGGTGTATGCATATGTATGTATGCAAGTGCATTGGAGATATATCACATTTTCTTAATCTACTCATCAGTTGATGAATAGTTTCTGTTCCTTCGTTATTGTGAATAGTGTTGCAGTAAACACGGGAATGTAGAATCTCTTTGACATATTTCGTTTCCTTTGGAAATATACTAGGTAATAAGTTTACTAGGTCATATGAGGAGTACTGGAAATTGAATCTAGTGGCACTTAATCACTGAGTCATATCCCCAGTCCTTTTATTATTTTTTATTTTGAGATAGAGTCTCACTAAGTTGCTGAGGTTGGCCTCGAATTTGTGGTCTTCCTGCCTCAGCCTCCAAAGATGCTGAGATTACAGGTATGAGTCACTGAACCCAGCTGGTAGTTCTATATTTGAGTTATGAGTCACTGAACCCAGCTGGTAGTTCTATATTTGAGTTCTGGGGAATCTCCATACTATTTCCACTAATGACTGTAATAATTTACATTAGTACATAATTACATAATGACTGTACTAATTTATACCCTTACCAAAAGTGTAGAAAAGTCTACTCTTCTTCTCATCCTTACCAGCACTTATTTTTTGTCTTTTTGATATTATGCATTCTTAGCAAAGTGAGTTGATATCTCATTGTGAACTTGATCTGCTGATTAGTGATGTTGAGCAGTTGTTCATTTCGTATCTGTTGGCCTTTTGTATATCTTCTTTTGAGAAATGTCTATTCTAGTCCATTGCCTGTTTTGTAAATCAGATTATTTGGTTTTTATTCTGTACTGGTTTGCAATTTAGTTCCATAATATTCTGGATGTTACATCCTATCAGATGTATAATTTGCAATTTTTCTCCCATTCTGTAGGCTGTCTCTTCATTATGTTGATTGCTTCCTTTGCTATGCAAATGTCTTTTAGTTTGCTTTTGTTTTCTGAACTTTTGGTGTCTTGTTAAAAAAAAATTTTTTTTGCCCATTTCAGTGTCCTGAAGCATTTCCATATTTTTCCTAGTAATTTCATAGTTTCAGGGCCTACATTTAAGTCCTTAATCCACTTTTAGATGATTTTTGTATACGGTATGAGATAGGGCTATAGTTTTGTTCTTTTGCATATGAATATTCAATCTTTCCCAGGAAGAAAATTGTCCTTTGTCTGTTGTGTGTTCTCTGAACCTTTGTCAAATATCAATGGCTGTAGATGCATGGATTTACTTCTTGGCTCTTCATTACATCTAGGCTCTTCTATACTGTTCCATTGGCCTGTGTGTCTGTTTTTATGTCAGTTCCATGTTGTTTTGTTTACTGTAGCTTTGTAATGTATTTTAAAGTTAGGCAGTGTAATGATGCTTGTTTTGTTCTTTTTCCTCAAGATTGCCTTTCCTCTTCAGTATGTTTGTATGTGTGCATGTGCGTGCACCTTTGTCCAAATTTTAGGATTATTTTTCTAGTTTTGTTAAGAATGCTATTGATATCTCTTTATTACTTTCTTGGCCTTTTGGCTAAGATCAAGTGTAGTATCTGTTCTTATCAGTTTAATATCTGGTATGTCCTCTATCTGACGACAACTTATTAAATGGATTTTTGTAGCAGGGAGATGGAATAGGATCTTGCTCCATCTACTCCACACATTGACCTGGTATTGCAGTATCTACTGGAACAACAACAACAACAACAACAACAACAAAAAGAATGCTATGCTATTGGTATTAGATCTGTAGATTGCTTTGGGTACTATAGTATGAACATTTTAACAATGTTGATTCTTCCTATCCATGAATAAGGGATGCCTTTCCATGTTTTGTGGGTCTGTGTTCTTTTCAACTTCTTTTTATCAAGGTTTTCATTGTAGAGACTGTTAATCTTTTTGGTTATTTTTTTCCTAGTTATTTCATTTTATTTTAGATTTTTCAGCTATTACAGATTATAAATAAGATTGATTTCTTTTTCA
>PVKS010007532.1:0-43739 GCA_004027875.1 Aplodontia rufa | reverse complement strand
ATGAACATTTTAACAATGTCGATTCTTCCTATCCATGAATAAGGGATGCCTTTCCATGTTTTGTGGGTCTGTGTTCTTTTCAACTTCTTTTTATCAAGGTTTTCATTGTAGAGACTGTTAATCTTTTTGGTTATTTTTTTCCTAGTTATTTCATTTTATTTTAGATTTTTCAGCTATTACAGATTATAAATAAGATTGATTTCTTTTTCAAATAATTGAATTTTTTTTTTTTTTTTTTTTTAGGGCTGAGGACCGAACTTGGGGCCTTGTGCATGCTAGGCAAGCGCTCTGCCACTGAGCTAAATCCCCAACCCCCAAATAATTTACTTTTTGTATATAGAAACACTACTGATTTTTGTATGCTGAGTTTGTATCCTACCGTTTTGCTGAATCTGTTTATTAGTTGTAATAGTTCTCTATAGAGTCTCTGAGGTTTTTAGAATATATACAGATCCTGTCACTGTAAACAGCGACAATTTGACTTTCTTCTTTCCCATTTGTGTGCACTTTATGATTGCTCCAGCTAGCATTGTAGTACTATGTTGAATAAACGTAGCCTTGTCCTGGCCCACATCTTAGAAAGATGAGAGAGAGAGAGTGAGCGCACACTTGCACTTGTATTCCTCTTATCCTCACATTTGGAATTTTTGATGTCCCAATTTATATCTTTTTATGTTGTCTCTCATAACATGTTAATTTGTTATTTTTAATTGTCTTGTTTTCTAATCTGCATGCTAAAGATATAAATGGTGTATACACCTTGCTTTACTATGGCAGGATTCTGAATTTGTCTGTGTAGTTGCTCTTACTTACTATTTTAAGCCTCCCAATAGTTTCTTGTTGCATTTCATTCTTCTAGTTTGAAGGACTCTATGAGAGGGATATTTTTAAAGTGGTGTGTTTGTAACTCCACGGCTACCCATAATGCTTTGGAGTAATAAATTTTTTAATTTGTATAGATTAAAGAATATAACATAAGGAATCAACTGCACTTATGACCAATTCATAAAACTAAGCCTTTCAAAATTTCATAAAATGTTAAGAAAAATGTAAGAAGACATTTGTAAAGTTTATGATTTTATAAAATGCTGCTGTAAGTTTAGTAGTTATGTAAAACACTAAAATTGTTCTAAAAAGAAAAGAATCTTACCTGAGATAATACCTTATATAAATGTCATTTCCATGTAACAGTTTTCCTACAGAAGGAATATAAAGGCTAAAGGCTTTTTAAAAACACCATTTTTAATATAGGTTGAGTTTATTTAGCATTTTCACCACTGAGACTAAAAGACCTGATGACAATAAGTTTATTTAGGCTCATGGTTTCAGAGTTTTAGTCCACGATTGGCCAACTTCATAGCTCTGGGTCCAGGATGAGACAGAACATCATGGTGGAAGGGCCTGGTGGAGGAATCAGCAGCTTGGGATATGGCAACCAGAAAGCAGTTAACCACGGACAAAATAGAAACCCCAGAGGTACATCCCCAGTGCCCTGCTTCCTCCAGCCACACACTACCTACAGGTACTGCCCAGGCAATCCATATCAGTGGATTAATCCATGGATTAGGCCGCCCCTCTCATAATCTAATCATTTCCCTTCTGAGAATTCTTGCACTGTCTCACATGTGAGATTTTCAGGGTCACCTCATATCCAGACCATAACAACAGTGCTTTATTTAAACATAGGTTCAACGTAGTTAATATCTTTTTCCTTTTTAAAATGCTTTATGCTATTTTTCTCATTCCCTTTATCCTCTTTCTTATGTAGATTTTTTAAAAAAGTAACATCTTATCTTCTATCTTTTTCTGTCTAAAACCAGTCTAAAGTTCTTTCTCAATGCTTCTATCTTCCTGAATCTATCTTTAACTTTTCCTGAAGATTAGACTCTGCTCAGGATTTAATCTGTTACTCATTCAGGTTCAGTTCTAGGCTGTGGGAATAGAGTGATTTAAAAAAAAAGTCATGGCTTCTGCCCTTTTACCCTGCAGTTCTTTAATCAGAATACAAATTAAAAAGAGAAATTCTAGAGTCATTCTCTTGATGCTCTAAAAATAATGGGAATTAATCATGTTGGAATTCAGCCCTGTTTTCTTTTTATTTGAGGACTCGTAAAGAGCTTTCTGAGCTAAAGGGTATAATAAAGCTGGTCAGTGACTTTTCTTTGGACAATGTAAACATTTATAACCTTCATCATTGTCTGTGGCATGCAGTGGAACATTTTGCCTTTGACAGTAATTAACAGTTTATAGTATGTTTCAAACAATCTCATTTTATAAAAAGATCTGATGGTCATATGCGTGGCATTCTTCAGTGGTCAGCTTTTATAGGACCTTGTGGTTATGTTGACTTGAGAAGCCTCAGAGATTTTGCAAATGAAACAAAATGATCTGGTGAATAGCATACCAAACTGCTAAATTAGAAAACCTGAGTTCTGAACCTGGTTTTATTAGTATCTGGTTTTATCATTGTTCTATTTAAACCTTCTATTTACTCATCTGTATATGAAGGGTTGGGGTGGATAATAGTCAAAGCTTGGTATTAGGTAGTTATTGTTGTATAGCAGACTACCCCAAAACACCAGTGTCTAAAAACAATAAGCATTGTTCAGGAGGCATCTTTCTAAAAATTTTAATTTTTTATGGGCACATTACAGTTGTACACAGTGATTGGATTTGTTGTCATATTCACAGATGCACACAATCCAGCAATATATACTTTGGTCAACACCCCTCCCCCACTCTCCCACCTCCCTCCTCCTGTCCCCTCATTCCCTGCCTCTCTTTCTGGAGTATGTATTTAATCTAATTTATCCAAGTATAATGACATAATTCTTATACCTATGAAGAACAGTTTTTTATGTTTATATGTGACAGTAACATATACAGTAAGTGTCCCTTGGGGTGTACCTTGTTTTAACTCAGTTTCAGCATTTCTCCTTTCCCTCCTTTCCTCCCACCCCCTGTTCTTTTTAGGTATATTTGACGATAGGAGAAAACATCAATTTCTTTTAAAGAGAGAGAGAGAGAAAATCAATTTCTTTTATTCCCTCATCTAATCTTTGTTTTTCCAACACTCAGTTGTGTATGTGGTACGGGGTTTGAACCTAGGTCTTTGCACATGCCAGGCAAGTGTTCCAATTGCTGAACCACTGCTCTAGCCCCAAACATTTACATTTTTATAAAAGAATTCAGTATAACTTGTTCTAATTCAGTCCCTGGTATCTCCCCAACCCTTTTCTGTTCTCTTCTCTCTACTGATCTTTCTGTTATTTACTAAATAGCACTTTTTTTGTGTGACTCATTTATTGACATAAATAAATATATAGTATTATATATAATCAATATATGTTGATGAGAGTCACTATGATATATGTTCATATATGAACATGAGCGAGTTGAGTAATTCCTACCATCAAGTTTTCATACTTTATTCCTCCTTCCTCCATTTCCTTGCCCTTTGACTGTTCCTCTGTTCTTTAACTTATTTCAGGTTAGCTTCCACATATCAGAAGAGAACATTCAACCTTTGATTTTTTGAGACTGACTTATTTCACTTAACATGATATCCTCCACTTTCATCCATTTGCCTTTGGGTATATACCAAGGAGTGGGATATCAGGGTCAAATGGTGGATCCATTCCTAGTATTTGAGGAATCTCCAAACTGCTTTCCAGAGTGGTTGTACTTGATTGCAGTCCTACCAACAATGTTTAAGTGTACTTTTTTCATCCTTTCCCCCACCTCCCCACCAACATATGTTGTTCATTTTCTTGATTATTCCCACTCCAGCTGGAGTGAGGTGAAATCTCAGTATAGTTTTGGTTTGCATTTTTCTAATTGCTGGAGATGTTGAGCATTTTTTTCATATATTTGTGGACCCTATGTATTTCTTCATTTGAGACATGTTTCAGGAGGCATCTATGGGTCATCTGGGAAGTCTGCTAATCTGGGTCAGGCCTGCCTGATCTTGATTGGGCTTGCTCAAGATTCTGCTATCTGCCATCAGGTTGACTGGGAACTGGCACCTGTGCATGGCCTCATACACCTGTCTAGGAGATGGTTGGCTGTTGACTGGACAACAAGATACAAATGTCCTATATTTCTCATAAACCATCAGACTCACCTGGATTTTTTGTTTGTTTGTTTTGTGTGTGTGTGTGTGTGTGTGGCCAAAGTATGTGTCCCCAAAGTGAGCAGAGTTAAACCTGTCAATTCCTCCACCACATTCTGTTCGCTGAAGCACATCTCAAAGCCAGCTCAGGTTCACAAGATGCAGAGATGGACTCTGAAGTCTCAGAGCAAGGCTATGGAAACAGGGAAGGCGGAAGAATCACAGCCCATTTTGCAATTAATTTACTATAGTCCCCTTTGAACTTTAACTTTTTCTTGACTTGTGTGTGATCTAATTGGTTATTTGAAAATGTACTGCTGTATTTTGGCATTGAAAGAAATACAAAAGAGAAAAATTACCCTTGACTATATTGAAGGCACTTTGTATTTTATAAAACCATTTTTACTTTCCAGAGAAACATAGGTAACAGATACACTTGAGGAATTTGCAATGTGGTTAAGCAAATAAGACCCATCTATTAAAAAATAGCAAACATTTTGTGACCATCTTTTCTTGGTGGTTGGAGACTTGTAAGTGCTGCAGGTTACAGGGCAATAAAAAGGAAACGTGGGCAACAGTTGTCCACTAAGCCTCAAAGGGTCAGGTGTCAGTGGTTAGAACTAGACTCATTACTTTTTATTTATTTCTTTTGATCACCTCTAATATTTATACACAAAATGAGGACAAAAGTTATTTTTAATTAAGCAAGGGGAATAAACAGTTGCTGATGAATAATTAATTTCAAAACTTACATTTTGCCTGTTTAAGCAAGAGTTATATCTTGAATATTGACTTTCAGTAAATACAAAGTGTTGTCACAAGAATGTTTTGTCTTTTCAGGAGTTACCAAATAGTTTTACGTAGGGGTTTCTTGAATGAAGCTAATGGGATTATTTTCAACCACTCGCAAAGACTGCTGACTGTTTGCCACAATGCATTTTCCGTGGCAAAGCTCCCCGCCTCTTGCTGTTCGTATGTCATCCGAGTTCCACCTGATGGGAGGTGTGTGGGGAAACATGCCGCTTTCTAGCTTGTTCCATAAAACCTCCACAAGGTGCTCTTCCTTGCACATTCACTTTTCTGGCTTTCTAGTTGGGCACACGCAGTGTGACTTTGGAAGCCATAGGTTGATGTTGGCAGAGGTGCTGTCAACCTGTGCTCCTCAATGACTGCCTGGAGCAGCACCCCTCTTTCACATGGAATATCTGTCCCGGGTTATTACCTGACTGAGACGTGGACTCTATTGTGCTTAACCCTTTACCATATGGATCTGTTTGTTTCATTAGTATAGCCTGCCTAACTTGTATGGAAAGAATACATTTGCTTAAAAAATCATGGTAGGAAAGCATAATTAGAGTGTTCAGCTATACCAAGTTGGTTCATTAAGCATTATTGACTATTTCCCATGTACAAAAGTCTGAATGAATTGCTGATATTCCTGCTTCAGGGAGATCAGTTTGTTAAGGTAAACATACATGTAAACAAACAATTATTATATAGTATCATAAACCTACTTATGGGGTACAAGCTAAATTAATGTACTATAGAGACCCCAATATTCAGTGGCTCATACAAGATAGAAAATTCATTTTCTGTAGCAGTTCAAAAGGAGGCTGGGCAGGCAGCTCTGCATTAGAGGGTTATAGTAATAATACTGAAAGAGTGATTATTGTTGGTAATAATAAAAATTATTATCGTAGGTAGCATTAATTGGCACTTATCACTCGATAAGCCCAGTTTCAAGTCTTTAGGCTTAACAACTCCTTCAGTTGTTACAAACCTCCTATGCATTATGTGCTAGTTCCCCTTTTGACAGGTAAGGAAACTGAGGCACTGATTGTAAGCAATTTTTCCAGATTCACATAGCTAGGAAGTGAGTCACTTGGGCTTTGAAGACAAGTGATCTGAGCCTAGGCTGTTAACCACCATGCTACACATAGATGAGCAAGTTAATACAATAAGTAGTCATTGTTGGTGTGGGGACATCCACTGGTTTGCAGATATGGTAGACATTTGATACCTTCAAACCATGTCCTTTTGGATTATGAACTCAGGTTGTAATGGTTTAGTTGTTCCTTCTGGGAATGTTGCATTACATTTTTCTTATGCCACTTTATGTTCTAGATGTGTCAGGATTCATTGAATTAACCCTCCTAATTTTTATGTATATCTGGTGTTTAACCAATGGAGGATCAGTTCAAAAATGTCAGTGATAACTATTGCATGTGTTATCTTTCCAAGTTGACTTTTTATGGGTCTCTAACTTATTTAGAATGTGTAATTCTGACCCCTGCCCATACCAAGTGTCTGATAAATGGCTTTTTGCTGAGAAAATACAGAATAGTACTCTATGTAGACTTCATGTGCCTTGAACTTGCATCAGAAGCATACCTACCCTATAGGTCTTGTTGTTTGCATCTGCCCTGCAGTGCTACTGAGACATATGGCAGTGTCTTAAGGTTCCTTACTCTCAGTCACTGCTTAAAGAAGGCTGAGTTTAATAGGACAAAAAATGTCTTTACATAATGTTTTTGCTTTTTTCTTTAGTGATATTTGCACAGAATGATTTGGCAAATATAAATCTCATCTAAAATTTCGGATTCTCTTTTTCTTTTGTAGCTTCAGGCAAAGTGTGGGAAATGCCATTTGGTATTACTTTCTACTTTTCCCCCATTTTTATCAGGGTTGGATCCTTCTGTCTAAGGCATACACCATGTGGGCTTTCTAGTGGAGGTAATTTTAGTTTTCCTTGAATTATTGTGACTACTGTCCTACTTTTTTTCCCTCCAATAATAATTTTTTCTCCTACAGCAGATGGTAGCTGGGGGTAGATAATGAACATCCATCCAATTGGTTGTGTACTAAATGCCTCTGGCTTTTGAGCCAGCCCTTTAATAAGGAGGCTAGGCAGGTGCTAATGTATTCTTAGAACTTCTCTCTCCCTGGGGCCATTGTGTCTGGCTAATTCTGAACATTATTAGATTCTGTGAGGGTGCTTTGTGTTCAAGATGTCTGGCAGCACAGAATAAAAGAAGAAACTGGGTAGTATCAGTTTACTAAAGTTGGCAGCTCTTCACTGGGAAATTTAGATGTAAATTACGATCCAGGTTGGGCCTGCTCATGTACTACAAGAAGGGTTTTGAGAGTCCAACAGGCCTGACAAGGGGAAACTGTAAATTGCAGGCAGCCCCTTTGTTACTTGAGTACAATTGGCTTGAGCTTTAGGATTGAGTTAAGTAATTTTTCTCAATCATCACGCATTCATCTTATTTCCCCGAGAGTTTTCTAGGTTAGGTAAGTGAATGTGGAGCCAGGAATTCCAGTTTCCATGACTGGGTCTACTTTTCCACAGGTCATCTTAGCTTTGCCAAGTCATTTGACCTCTGTTCTTTCTCCCTCCAACGCAGCTAGTTATGGCTCATGGAATTCATGGGCTGGTGAGGGGGATGGCACTGGTAGTATGCTGTAGTAGAGTTTGAATCCAGCTCTGGCACTTACCTAACGTAACCTTCATCCAGTGTTAGCCTCTTGGCTTCAGATGCCACCTCTCAAGTGGGAGAGTACCGTGTGCTTCACAGGGTTTTTGCGAGGATTAAGTAAGGCAATGCATGGGCCTCATTAAGGGCAATGTCTAGCGCACAGTCACCGTCCATCAAATTTTAGTTATGATTATGTTGAATTGTTATTACTGGCTGTAATCACACCCTTGGACTGGATGAGATGACGGCAAAGTATCAACAGAAGAGTAAGGAAGGTTATTTTAGGAAAAGATCAATTCCATTGCTACTTAACAGCACTGGTTTTCAATCCAATAGAAATTATGATAATAGCACTTTAAAAAGTTTTTCTTCAGAAGATTATTTTTATGGATAAAACAGAGTAACCTTGGACAACATCTGGGTGGAGAGCCAGTGTGGCATAGTGGAAAGAGCATGAGAGTCAGGAGTTCCTCAGGTCTGGCTTTGCATTCAGAGCTGCCATTTACCACCTGTGACCTTGGGAAGGCCCATCAGTCAGCATGTCCAAGCTTCGGTTTATTTGCCCCTGAAATGGAGAGGAGATGTTAATTTAAGCAAACTTCATTTTGAGGATTAAAACTGATACGTAGAGTTGATAAAGTCTTGACATGGTATGCAATTCATTGATAGAACATGACAAAATATTGCCATGTGGTGTCCTAAGGTGTTTCAAAATGTCATCCTGATAACATAAAGATAAAGGGAAGATCAATAATGTAGAAAAAGGAGAATCGAGAAGCAGAGCGGAGGGTTGGATAAAGGGAGGCAACGCAGAATGAATTCTTAAAGCCATGTTATGTGTATATATAAATATATCACAGGGAATTTCACCCTCAGTCATAGGTAGAAAGAAACAATCAAATATAAATGAATAGATGAGCAAAAGGAAGTCTCGTAGAGTAGACGAAGGAATAGGGGAGAGGGGACAGAGGATGGGAAAGGAAAGGGGGAGGGACAAGTAGGGACCATGAACTGAAATTGAATTCCATGCATGTGTGAGTTAGTTGGAATGAACCCAACTACTATGTGTAACTATGAAGCTTTAGTAAAAATAACAGTAATGTCATCCCGGACTGCCAGGATCCCCCAGTTGGGTCCCGTTGGGTTGTTAAAGCAGCACATCCTTTTCCTTCACAGCACTTGGCACGGTCTGCCTTCAGACGCTTGCTTGTGCTTGTGCACCATCTATCTCTGACCTCTAGGTCGAGGACTGGGTCTGCGTCTGTTTTATTCATCATTCTACTGGTGTTCAGTTGGTGCTTAATAAATCTTGGTTAAATGGCCAGATGAAAGGAGAGCAGGATAGCAGGATGGGATAACAACTAGTGGTGATATTTCTCCTCTATAAGCACATATCATTTATTTGTCACTTCATTTCACATTGCCTTTTAACGCCACCTGTTGTCTTGTTAATTAGCTCTTGTAAAATGGCTAATTATTTTCATATTCCCTCCGATAGGTTGTAAGCCCCTTAAGTGCCTGCACCATAGATAAGATCTCCAGTGCTCTCACAGGTTGCACAGTGCTTTGTATAGTAATTATTTGTTGAATAAATGAACCAGAAAACGAAAGAAAACAATTCATTCTGGGGCTTTCACTAAAGAGTAAACTTTGGGGGAAATGTCGTGAGTCAGAATGCATTCACCACTCTCACTGATGTCTCCATCTACTGTGTTGTCATAGTGATGATGTTCAGAGGGGCAAAACGACAGGTCAGAAACGGGCCCTGTGATGCTGTCCTGGTCAACGTATACGCTGGCTGTCCACGTGGTGTGGTTCCAGCCTTGCCTGACTGTGCATTTGAATTTCTCCCCCAGGTCGCCTCCGACTCTTTGTCATGAGCTGCTCTTTGGCTTCCAGTGTCCTGGTCCACTTCCTTTCTGTCAGTTCCCTTTTCATTTTTAACTTCTCTCTTATTTTCCTGTCTACCAGCCATTGCTACTTTCGGGATCAGGAATCCCCATGTGTATGAGTAGCTTAAATCTGTTTGGTGCTCTTTTGGTTCCATCTTGGTGTCTTGAAAACCATGAACTCTAATGTCAGCTGGACCCTCATGGCTGGAGATCAACCTTTTATTAATTAAAAAAAAAATCCTACAATTACCATTCCACATCTTCTCTGCTTTCCTCAGGCTCTCCTGCCCACCTCTCCCAGGGAGGTTAAGTAATTTGCCCAAAGTCTGAGAACTGGCACCTGCCAGAGTGGGATTCGAACCTGGGCACACTGGCTCCAGAGTCACAAATCACTTTTCTCTGTTGCCTCTTGATGTGCCCGCATGGCATGATGTTTTAATGATTTCACTTTTATAACATAAATATAATACACTGTGCTTAGAATTCTTCCACTTGCTTTTCTTTGTACTTAATAAAATATTTGGCAATTGAAATTATTCTTAAACATCCTTCCCTTCTTATTTCCACATTTCAATGCTTCTTCAGATGTCACAGGTACTCTCTTTGTAGCTTCTCTTATCACTCTTTCCATGCTCAGGCCACCACTCCTGTGCTCAGGCCATCTTGCCTACATTTCAGTGTTTCCTGGCTGGTGAAGAAAAAAATGAGCACACAGCTGTGAAGCTGCCACCTCCTGTCCAATGCCACCCATGTTCCCCAGCACATCGCTGCAGCCTTCCACTTGTTGTCAAAGTTCACCTGTGATTATGTTCCTTCTTGCCTCAGATATTTCTGTGGCTCCCTGTTTCCCACCAAATTAAATGCAAGTTCCTCTGTTTCACCCTTGAGAGGTCTATAAAGCAGCCCCACACAATCCTTTTTTGAAAAAATATAGTTTTTATTAAAAAATTCTAACACGTATTCTGCTCATTAAAGTGTAAGGAAAGTAAACCTGAAAATAAATCAATGATGATGTTATTAATATTTTACCATAAAAGCTTATTTAATAAACGATTTCATGTAATCTACTTTTTTATCCTTTTTTATTGGTGCAGTATAGTCTTAGAAAGTGAAGGGATTCATTGTTTCACATTCATGCATTTGTAGGTAATGACAATATAACTTGAACTTAAACCTTACCCAGGGTCCCCCCCACCAGGTCTTGCGCCTTCACTGTATTCTCACAGATTACAGATATTAATGTATGTATACATATATAATATATTTTAAACTTTCTACTTTTAAATGCCTGTGTGAGTATTATTTAGCTTCTCAGGGGAGTATATACCATACCATATTTATAGCCCTTTTCCCTCCCTATCCGCGCCCCCTCTCCCCACTTTATAACATCACTGGTGAAGACATATCTCCAGAGTAAGGTCCGAGGAGTTCCCCAAGGTGAGGGGGACCTCAACTCAGCACCAGCAGGGTCCTTGGCATATGTGATAGAAAAGAATTTCAGCATGAGCCAGACAGAGGCATAGATAGAGGTTTATTTAGGAAAGGTAGATACACATTCAAGTGAAGCAGCAGCCACTTGGGCTGGGGGAATCCCCATTTATAGAAGGGCTGCATCAGGGGCCAGATTGGAGATGGGTGCAGGATGGAACTGCACAATTTTGCACCGGTTCTCTTGTGCCTGCGTATTTCCTCCGTTTACAAGGGCATAGGCCAAGGACACAGGCCAAAGATGCAGGCCACAGACAAACAGGCCAAAGGCCTGTTGCTCAAGTTTTACAACTGTACCTTCCCTGCATTGATGGCTTGAAGGTGTTTCCCCCAAGATTCAGTATTTCTCTTTCTTTATCCTAAATCCCTATCTTGATAACTAGACTTCCCCCAGATCAAGTGTTTTTCTGACCTTGCTGAGTCTGTTATATAAACTTGACTATCTTTCACCCTATCCTCAGTTTTACTCTAGCTTCCACATATGAGAGAGAAAACATTCAACCTTTGAGTCTCTGGGTTTGACTTATTTCAGTCAGCATAGTTTTTTCCATTTCCATCCATTTACCCGCAAAAGCCATGATTTTGTTCTTTTTAATAGCCAAATAGAACTCTGTTGTGTGTATATATATACATCACAACTTTTGGATCCATTCATCCAGTGAAGGGCATCTGGGTTGATTCCATAATTTAGCTATTATAAATTGTGCTGCTATAAACATTGATGTAGCTGTGTCACTGTAATGTACTGATTTTATATCTTCTGGGAAAATACCCAGGAGCCCACATGGTCCTTCTAGTATCTATACCTACCTTGCAAAATTCTCTGAGCTTTCTCATGGATATTCCTCGTCTCTTTATTGTTTCCTAAATTGAAGAGAGCTTCGCTCCATCTTTACCTGCAATGGCCTTATTCACTGCTCATCCTGTCTAACACGCTCCTTCTCCAGCCTTTCAGATGGCCTTGACTTACTGACTTTCACTCAGGTGCCCTCTTCCCTCCATCCTTCTCCCTCCACCATCTTCTGCTTTCATTTCCTCCGTCACTCACGCACATGCTCACGCAGGCCCTTGGAACATTCTTGCTCTTCTTTTATCACCTGGCTTCGTGCATGGACATCAGTTAAAGCCCTAAATGCAGTTATTAGTTTTAATTAAATAGAATCATCCAAGAAAAGCTGTTAGGGGCTGGAGTGGTGGCTCAGTGGTTACAGCACTTGCACAAGTACTCGGGTTCAAACTCCAGCACCACATACACAAATAAATGTTGGAGCAACAAAAGTCACATGAAAGACTAAATAAAATTGATCCCCCCCGTCTCTTTCTCTCTTAAAAAAAAAGCAAGAAAAGCTGTTATAGTTAGCATATATTATTTACCAAGGTAGGGAAAATATGCAAATACATTTTAGAAACATTTTTGGTAAGATCTGACATGAACAGTGAGCACAGCACCATTCCTCTCTAGAGGAGTCCTATGTTGTGGGAAAGCAGGGTCCAGACTTACTCCAAAGACCCTTTCTTTTGCAGTCTCCTTGCTTCTTCTAATTACTAGGAATCATCCCCCTCCCTTAGTCCACTCCCACCCTCAAGAAGTTCCATGTCTTTTGAACACAAGAAACATCTTGGAATTGAAACTGAAAAGGAAAATATCACTTATAATTATTTAGTAGGGTGATTTTTGATTTTGACTGTAATGTACTTCAGCCCACATCTTTATATAAGGTACATAAATTTGAGACTGTGTTTACTGATTAGTCATAAGAACTGACAAATCCTAATGGGAAGAACTATTAGCTTTTTAAAAACTATTCTCATTTCCTAGTGAGAAGCTATGGCACAAGTGTTCATATTTAAAGCATTATTTTAGAGAGCCATCATGGACAAAAGTGACACTGGCTGAAATAATAAAAACATTTTTATTTGCACTACACTATTATTCTCAACGTGCTTAATAATTCTTACTAATGCTTACCACTGGTTACTGTGTGTATTCAGCTTCATTGTACAGATGGTGTTGCTGGGTGCTACGTGACTAACTCTTGATTACCATGTCCCTCAGTGGCTCCGGTGTCTCCCGTATTTCAGCTGAACACACAGCAGCATCTGTGAGATCAGAATAGCAGCTTCTTTTATTTTTAGGACCCATCTCTGATGCTTAGCCTCTCTGAACGAGCCTTGTGCTTCCCAAGAGCTCTCTGTAAATTGAATTTTGCAGTGTTCACTGCTTCAGCTTGGAAATCTGTTGGCTCATGTTTTGAGTATAATAAGTCACCATCCACTTAGGTCAAGAAACTACCTTATTAATTTAGGGTGTGGCAAACATACCTATGTCAAAGCCTCTTTTCCACATTTGTCAGGATTATGGAAACTGCATAAAGGAGACTTGAATAGCACGTGAATATGCAAGAATACTATGTGTCTGAACAGAAGATAATGAGGAGACAGCTTGATGGATTGTAATGTTTCCTGCCAGTGCTGGCAGTTTAAGGACTAGCCCCATGCCCACCTGACTCCACAAGATCCGTTGTTTCTTAAAGCTGGGAGTTGTTAGCTATCTTGCGTATAACTGATGTAGAAGGAAGAGGAAAGATGGAAGAAGGATGTTCACCCAGCTGTCTCAAAATTGCTGAGCATACCAGTTGCCTAACAATTAAGATAAGCCAAGTATTTGGCTGACTAGTACTGGTCATCTTCATGCATTAAATAAAGTAACCTGGAATATAATTTGTCTTGGGATATAATGACAGGATTATAAATCTTTAACCAGGCTCTTTTTAAATCCAGTAAGATGGAAACTGAATTAGGTCAGAAGTTTCAGGCAAGAGAACACAATCTAAATCTTGAGGCATTTGCTTGAAGTGAGAATACCTGTGTAGGAATCGTCACTGGGATGGATGTTTTCAATTGGAAACAAAACATAAACCCTAAATGTAAATCACTGAATTTTCTCCTAGCAGCATCAGAATAATGCATTACATTTATGCACAGGCTGCGGTATTATTGAGGCAGAAAGGCATTACTATATTCAGTAATGTGCTGTGAAGATTTTCATTATTGCATCTCAGCAGGCTTGGTTTTAGGCAGAAAGATGAAGTAGGTGAAACCAGCCTTTGCTATTCACTACATCCTGCAAATGCAGGCTGCTTGTCTCCCTGTCACCATCTAGACACTGCCCAGCAGGCTCCTGGCTCCTTTTGCCAGTGCCTAGGGACTTTTTTGTAGGGGGAGAACAGAATCTCCCCTTGGGCTCTTTTAGTATTAACAACGCACTGTGTCCCTGCCCCTAAACAAGGTGTTCTGCATGCATTCTCTCTCACATTTGCATCCCTGGTGGGGAGTTCTTCTCCCTCATTGTTCTGCACTGGATTCTTCTTTCCCCTTGTTCTTCCCTTCTTGGAATCACATCATTTTCTCCTCCCCTCCTTTGAAGTCCACACATCTACTCCTCCTATACCATAATTCCACAATTGAAAACTCTTAAAATCTTCTTAGGGACAGCTGAGTTGATAAATTTGTCCATGGTAATACTTACCATTTCTTTCTTTCTTTCTTTCTTTCTTTCTTTCTTTTTTTTTTTTTTTAAGAGAGAAGGACAGTGAGAGAGAGAGAGAGAGAGAGAGCGTGAATCAATTTTTATTGAGTTTTCACATGGCTTTCTTTGCTTCAACATTTAGTTGTGTACTGTACATGGGTGCTGGGGTTTGAACCTGCATACTCACGCATGTGGGGCAAGCACTGCAACCGCAGAGCCACCGCTCCAGCCCCCAAATATTTTCCATTTCTTGTACACTAACTGTGGGCCAGATTTCTGTTGAACATTCCATCACATTTAATCTTTACAGCAACCTCTCAAGGTGGAAATTATCATCTCTGTTTTACAGTTGAAAAAACTGAAGCTAGGTAGGCTGAGTAAACATCTCCAAGGTCTTGTTAGGAAATGCTTGAACAAGGATTTGAACTTGAGGTTGACTGTACATCTGGTTCTAACAGAGCGAGGAAGAGGGAGAGGGAAGAGGATGATGGAGTAGCAGAGAGGATCCTTTTCCTTTTTTGTTTCCTTTTAGCTGCCTTCTGCATTGTAATGGCAATCTTCTAGAGGCCCCACCAGTCTTATCTCAAAGGAATTTTAAACTGATAGAAAAAAAAATGGCAGATTGTATATTGGTCATATCAAACCAGGAAGGCAGGTTCCAGAGCTTAAAGCTTAAGTGGTCCAAACTTGAAGCTTGAAAAGAAAGAAGCATTTCTAATATCAATCAAGAAATAATGACATTAGCACATTCTTCTTTTCATCTCCCACCTGGGTTGGCAGATAGGGACACACTTTCTCTGTCAATGGATGCACCTTTCAGTCTTTTGGTCCTGACAGGTATCTGGCTGTGTCAGGGCTTCTGTATAAAGCAGACTACATATCTACATTGGGCAATTTGAAGAGTTTAATAAAAGGTCTCTTTTCAAAGGTGAAGGTAAGTGGATGTGTAGGGAAACCACAGGAGTAGTGCAGTACCTCAGGGCTAGTTACCATGGAGAGCCAATATTAACCTTTCCTCTGACAGGGTGCGTGGAGGGAGCATTTGTTGAGGCCTGGGAGCAGAGTCAGCTTGTGGAGAGGGTTGCCTACAGGAGCTCGGGCCTTGGAGGAGAGACCTGGTCAGACCTGGCATAGCAGGGAGGGAAACAAGGGAATAAACAGCTTCACTGATCTTTGGTTGCCAGTCTTCCCTTTTGGCCAAATCCTGCTGCAAGGCTGCTGATGTGGTCCATACCGGCCAGCCTGCCTTGGCAGAGAGCAGGGGTAAATGGAGGACATCTAATACAAAGGCTCCCAGGCATGTGACATAACTACACCCCTAAGAAATGCTAGATTGCTGTCTCTTCATGGGTTTCACTTTCCAAATCAATAGGATTAAGACCTCAGCCACTCAGACATTAGTGAATTGAATGTCAAATGCTGCATGAACTCTCAGGGGGATTTTTATGTGGAGTCCAACTAAGTTAAAAGTAACAGCTCTAGTTTGGTTGTACGCTATTTTTTTAAATGCAGCATTTATTTCAGGGATCTAATTATTATATGTGAGATATCATTACATCATGTATCAGTATCTACAAAAATTGGTAGTAAGCAAAAGGATTGAAAGCTACAAAGTCTAGAATGTCATAGAATCCTACACTTGTGAAAACATCTTGTTTATTCTCCTTCTGAGAGCAGGAAGCCCTCTTCAAGTGCCCTCAGAAATCATCAATGGGAGGACTTGACAATCTAGCCCATCCTTGTGCCATGAGGTGTAACCGTTGGAAAGAACTTCCCTATATGGGGCAGAAACCAACTCACTGTTCATTTCACCAGTTGTTCTAACTTTTCCCTTAAAAGTTACATAGCTTAAATTTCATCATCTTTCAAATAAAGAAGATAGCCATCATTTCCCCCAATACCTTCTTATTTCCAGACTGAATGTTCCCAGTTTTGATAACCTGTCCTCATGTGGTACAAAATCAACAACCATGTATGGAGACCTCAGCTATAGATAAGGCACTTGGCTAAGGTTCCAGGAAGGCACACCTATCCCATGAAACTTACAGTATGGGGGGAGAGAAATAAAATACTTACCACAGTACAAGATGGAATGGAATGTGCTGAGTAGAAGTTTAGCTCACGTACATTGTTCAAGTCATGGGTAAAAATGTTAAAACAGGCGAGGAACAAAGAAAGGGTCCTATTGCATGTTAATAAAGGTCCTTTCTCAGATGGAGATGCACTAATCAGTTATCTCACATCAATGAGTGGTGTGTTTCTCTTAGTCCTGGTCATCTTATTGCACCATTAGGACATCATGGAGGACCTTTGTCATGCTCTGCTCATCAACATTCATTTTGTCTGCTCCAACAGCTGTCAATCAGGGGACTACACACCTCCATAATGAATATATGTTGGAACCCCAAAGGTGGGTGGAGAGGGATGTGAAGTTTTCATATTCATCAGAACAGGGGACATGATTTAAAGTGAAATTAAGAAAAAGAAATAAAATGTACCTAAATGTTAAAAAATTATTGAAGCTAAATGATATGATAGGACATTGGAAATTCTTTTTATTTTTTAAAGAGAGAGGGATAGTGAGAGAGAGAGAGAGAGAGAGAATCAATTTTATTTAGTTTTTCATGTGGCTTTTGTTGCTCCAACACTTCTTTGTGTACTTGGTGCTGGGGTACAAATCTGTGTCCTTGCGAATGCCAGGGAAGGGCTGCAACTGCTGAGCCACCACTCTGGCCCCAGAAATTCTTTATATTATTCTATACAATATGTTTGAAATACTTCAACATTTATAATGCCCAGATTCACAGTGAAATCTAGGGCCATGGGCAAGTCATGAGCCACAGGGACAAGTGGTTGGGGATATTGCTCTGTGGTTGTCATTCTCTCAGAGTGATTTAGTTTCGTTGTTAACATGGTTCTTTGATTGAATTAAAGCAAGCTGCCCTAGGTGAGGCCACTTGGGAGCCTCTGGGTTCTGAATCACCACTTGTGGGCTGAGTGCTTCTGGAGTAGCCCTTGGCAAAGGAGGATCTGCCAACTATGCTTGAGTGTGCATGTAGCACCTGCAGCTCCCGGTCCTGGGTTACTGGACCTGTAACTCCTGGTCATTGTCGCTAAGTCAGAGGAATGCAGCCTTCCCTCCATCCTTGACACCTTCCTGTGGAATGCATCCCGCTCCTTTTAGCTTTCCCCCCATGTAGATGGATGTGGAATTAGCGCAGCATGTTACCTCCTGCATGAAAGCTGTACAACATCATCGATCCCAGTTTGTGCATCAGTACAATGACAACAATGACACCTATCTTAGGACTTGAATTAGTTTTCTAGTGTGACTGTAAAAATTTCCACAAACTGAGTGGCTTAAAACAACAGCCACAGTTCAGGAGTCTGAAACCAAAGTGTTAGCAGTGCTCCCTCTGAAGTTTCCAAGGGAGAAACCTTCCCTGCCTCCTCCAGCTGCTGGTGGTTCCTGGAATTCCTTGGCTCATGGCAGCATGAATTAATCTCTACCTTATCTCTACCTTTATTTTTACACTGCTATCTTCTTACTATGTGTCTTCTCCTTTTCTTCTAAGAATACCCATCATTGGATTTAGGGTCTATCCGATCCAATATGACCTCATCTAGATGTGACTAGTTACATCTATAAAGGCCTTATTTCCAAATGAGGTCACATTTTCAGTTTCTAGGTATACATGAATTGGGGAGACACTATTCCACCCACACAAATAAATGCATGGATTATTTTGAAGCTTAAATAAAATACTTTATGTGGAGCACATATATACATAGGTATGGTACACAGTAGATATTCAGCACAAGTTTTCTCATCCTCTAACTACTGTTGGTGCACAAATCTTTGAAGAAGTGGGAGAGGGTCTTTACTAGTTCCCTTGGAATAGCCCATGAATTGACCTTTGAGACACTTTTCAGTTGTCACTATTCCTATCTTCCAAATAGGGACAATCACTTATCTATAAAGGATATAGAAATACAGAGAATGGTGAACTGTTCTTTTTTTTTTTTTTCTTGTTTTAGTGTTTCAATTTGAGATGTGGCAAAGGAGAACTTAAAAATGTAGCTTAGACTCAAGTTAGGAAAATACAGTTGTTCTCCCTGTCTGGAAGTGTACCGTGGGTTCAGGCCTTTTGGATCATTTGCATTCTTCTCATTCTTTCAGCCTTGGGGCCTGTTCTTGACGTCTGGCTCTCCACAGAGAAAGCACCTGTGGTGGCCTCTCCTTCTTAATATCAAGTGCCAGCAGGTAGGGAGGCAAGTTACGCTGAGACATTGCTCAGAATCTCCTCAGGCTTTGGATGAAAGAAAGTGGAATTCCCCTGAATGAGCAGGAAGCATTTCATTAAAAACCTCTGTTGCATAAAACTCTATAATGTGGAGCTTTGAAAAGCCACTCTTTCTCTGCTCTAGAAAATATATTTAAAATGACATCTCTATAAACTTAGAATGTGTTATGTGTACAGAAATTGAAAGGAAGTAAATAAATGAAAGATTCCAGATCCTCATTTAGTCCAATAACTTATCTCCGGGTATTTACGTTCATCTGAAGGTAGAATAATGCTTGATGCTATTCAGAGACACCTGTTGCATGTCTCCAGGCATTTAAGGTACCTACCTGGCAGCCATTGGGAGGCAAATGGACATAGCTGTCATCACCGATAGGCCCTGTAAATAGTGGCTACCCATGGGAAGCACAGGGAGTTAGGCAGCTGGTGTAAGGATGCTGCGACATTTGGTGGGATCTGTGGTAGATGTGCCTAAAGATATTTGATTAACAAACACTCTTGCATAAATGAAGCTCATTCTTTGACCGCAGATGATACCACTGCATCTGTATTATCTTATTCAATCAACCAACATTAATGACGGTTTAACTATGTGCCAGAAGTTAGGGCTTTAAAAATAAAAGTCAGTTCCTCCTTGTAAGGGATTCCTAGTTTGGTGGGAGAGATACACAGGTGGACCTTCGTTCACTGAACAATTAATTGAGCATATGTCGTGTCTCAGATCCTGGGTATGTTGGGTGAGTTGAACAAGATAGATGGTCTCTAATGTTAAGAGGCTTTCAGTTTAGTGGGGGAAACACATTTAATAATTATACAAATAACCATGGAATCATGTTCGTAAGAGATGCTGCAAAGTAAAAGCTCAGGATGCTGTGAGAATATGTGACAGGGTAATCGAGTTATTGTTGTTGTTATTGGTGGTGGTTTCCCAGCTGTGATGCTGTGGGATGCTGGCTGCAATGGAAATGTACCGAAGGAGCACATAGGGACGTGGGAGGAGAACCTTACCTGGGCTAAGGTGGGTTAAGGAAGGGTTCTTGGGAGAGGCAGTGTCTGGATTTTGGAAGATAACTAGGAGGTAACCAGTCACGTGAGAAGGGTGGGCTCCAGTGTTTCTGAGTTTTCCCTCTGGGTAGATAATGATGCCATTCAGCAAAACAGTGCAGGAGAAAAGTAAGTTGAGGGACAATGATAGTGAGTTTGATTTAGGTCACTTTGAGTCTGAGATACTTGGGGATATCTCAGAAGGCTGAGAATCATATGGGTCTGCAGCCCAGCCTGAAGGCCACTTAGGAATCACCAGCAGTACTTACCTGCTTGGGAACAGATGGAGTGGGAAAAAGCAAAACAAAACAAAATAGGAAGTCGGATGAAAAGAGGTACACAGGGAAGTGCTGGAAAAGGAGACTTGAAAGGAGCAACTAGAGATAAAAGAGGAAAACCAGAAGAGAGGGATGTCACAGAAGTTTCTGAGGTTGAGAGTATCCAGCGCTGTAGAGAGGTCAAGCAGATGTGGACTCACGTGGTCACTGGGTTTGGCATACGGAGGTCATCTGCATCATCAGCCAGGTACATTTTCTTGGACTGATGAGAGGAGTAAATTGAATGATGGGTGTTGACATGGGAACAAACATCCCAGTTTCTGAGGGTCAGATCTCCAGAGAAGGTATTTTTATTCCCAACAAAGTAAAGCTTTAAACCGCAAGAACAATGCTGTTTCCATAGAGTATGAACAGTCACCAGCTGAGGGAGAGTTGGGAGTGTCTTTGCATAGATGTTTTTGCCTCTACAGAAATCATGCCATATGTGCAGATGGCTGGTCCGTCGTCCAGTGGCCCTGGTTAGCAGTGGACTCACTGTGCCCAGGAAATGTAGTGTATTGTTTTTCCATTGGCATTTGACTGTGTTCTATATTGGACCCAATATATCATAACTTTGCCTTACTCTACTGTTAGATGATCTCTTATTCTTTGGGGTTAAAGTGTGTCTTTTACCAACTGATTTACAAAAAGTACAGGCTTCTGTAAGTAGACCTTAGTTCTTGGCATGGGAAATGGGAAGGCATTATTTGATATTCGCTTTTTGATATGTCTTCTATTTTTATTTTCTTTGTATTTTGTTATATGATAGCTATCCAGAGCTCTATAAGGTGGTCAGTACATTATGCATTTCAAATGCATTAATTAATTAAAAAGTAAAATAACAACAGAAGCATGAAGATTAGAGTGTCCAGAGGTAGTACAGAGAAGGAAACTGACATTGGCATGGTGTGTATCATGTTCTAGGATGGCTTTTGCTGGTCAAACTGTCCACTGAGCGGTGATGTTAGCATCAGCGGGAGCTTGTTAGAGATGCAGACTTGAGGCCATGTTCCACCCCTCCATCCTCAATCTGCATCCACTGTCATTTGTGCTCACAGTAGAGTTTGAGAAGCACTTGCTCTTGCAGGCACTTCATAAACTATCACATTAGTCTTCATAGCCAACCTATGAAGTATGGCTGGTTAACCCCTGGATCAGTTGGGTTCACCAGAGAAGCAGAACCAGTAGGAGATAATATTAAGATTTATCACGAGAAATTGGCTTACATGCATGTGGGGCTCAGTGAGCAAATCCATATCCATAGGATGGGTAGTTAGGAAAGGAAGGTAGAACCCCTTGGCATGAGCTGAAGTTGTTTTCCGTAGACAGTGAGGAACCATTCAGTGAAGGGAGAGCAACTACGTCCACAGTTGCTGTTTGGAGTCTCATTGGCAGGAAAAGCCCACGTGCTTTTAAAGGTTCACTTGATTAGGTTAGGCCCACCCACCAAGGATGATGTTTCTAGCTTTAAGTCAACTGATAGGAACTTTGATTATATCTGCAAAATCCATTTATAGCAGCACCTAGAATAGTGTTTGATTAAATAACTGGAGAAAAGTCTACATATACTACAAGTGGCTGTGGCTTCCTTTCTAGCCTCGTAATCCAGCCTAGCCAAGTTGATATTGGAAAAATCTTAATTTTTCAGCAAACAGAGGTCAGGCAGTTTATTTCGGTTCATATAACTGGTTAATGGTGCCCTGACATTCAATCCCCGGCTGTCCATCATGCTGCCTCTAGGATGATCACTTTATCAGAGTGTGCCGATGGGGCCATCACAGTAACACTGCCTGTGGGTTATGTGCAGAGCTCTTGTTGTGTCTTGTGCAGGAGCCTGTGGGGTGCTGTGCCAGGAGGTGTCATTTGGTAGACTGCAAGTGAAGTGAAGCACAGCTGTACGGACCAAAGTGGTTTACGGCAGGTAGCTGTTTTATTGGCTTGAGCTTTGTTAAGGTAAGCTTGATTTATCAAGATTATTGCCTTGCAGAATCTAGATAGAATGTATTTGGGCCAGAGTTTATAGATTGAGAGTTAGTTAGTTGCTAGCCTTTTCGAATCAAATTGCAAATGGTGTTTGAATCTGTTTTTTTTTTCTCTTCACTTTAGATGTCTTTTTAAACTTCAGATTATAAGCTTTAGAGGAGATTTGTGAGTGTTTTTTTAATCTAATAAAGTTGTTTGCTTTTCTTGATTGTTAGAAAATGTGCTCCAATAAGTTGTGACTAGAAGCCTTGTATTGCTGACTGGTTGACTGTCATACAGTTAATGTTAGAACATACATCATTTTGGCAGGCATGTAAACATATCTGCACTTGACACAGGTCCGGACAAACAAAATCTTTGAACCATAAACTGCTAAATAAGTGTAATTTGCCTACTTCTTGAAAATCATCCTTGCTTTGACTCTTGTCTGTTTTGTGATTTCCCTGTCTTCATTTTTAGAATTCCTTGCTCTGTCCTGATGACCCATGTTTCAATCAAGGCTTAATTTGGCACTTTATATTGAAATGTTTTGTGTTTCCTTTTGAGGCTGCCCTCTTTACCATGTACCTACTGAGCCTCATTACTTTCTAGGGTCTCAGGGATCTAAAAAGGACTTAGCCCTATAATTGAGCCTTCAATAGCTGTCAGGGGAAAAAGATGAAAGGTGATGTGTGCAAGAGGTCCAGATCTTTAGTAACATCAGAAAGTTGGATTTTCAAGGTTGGAGAACTGGTAAACTATGGTTCAGTTTTCAGAAGATTCATATTTTTTGGTGCGTTATAGTACATAATGATGGGATTTGTTGTAGAAGATTCATATTTGATTCTACCTTTCCCTCAAACAGCTTTGATGAATGGGTGATTTTTTTTCCCCTTGGGAAGGTGAGAAACAGCTGTTAGACAGACTGCTTGGGAAATTAGGATCTCGCTCGTACTCCACCCCCATCCTCCTTGAAATGGGAAACCATGATGGAAATCTGGTCCAGAGAATACTAAATGGTGATCAGTTATCAGGGATATCTATTATAAATGCCATCTGTTCCAGGCTTCACATATATTTAATGGCATTTTTACTGGAGTACTCTATTTATCATAAAACCTGTCACTTGTGAACTATGTGGAAGTCTATATTAATTTGGAGCCAGCGTACTAAGTTTGAATCACATGAGGCTCATTAGCATTTACCAGGTCAGTACCTGCTTGGGCTCTTGCCCTGTCACTTTGTATAGGTTGTTTTTTTTTTTCATGATAAATTTATAGGTTTTTTTCAACTGCACATTGTCAGCCAGACCACAGCAGCAATATGCAAAGTGACACAAATCGCTGTGCAGATTGTGTTGCAGCCCTGTTGATGGTGATTTCCCTGTAGACAATATCAAAATTGTGTTCTGATTAATTACTTTTCTAGTGCCAACTAAATATATAAATAGCAAGAAGACCTTCATTTGATGGCAGTTTCCCAGGGGTAAAGGCTCTCAATATATCATGCCATTACTATTCTGTTTTTCCTCTTCTTTTCATTCTATCCTTGCACTGTGTCAAACTCTAAATTCTTGTAGAATTTTTATTTGTGCATTTTCTGCCAACTTGTC
The DNA here is from genome assembly GCA_004027875.1 of Aplodontia rufa. Classification (NCBI taxonomy): domain Eukaryota; kingdom Metazoa; phylum Chordata; class Mammalia; order Rodentia; family Aplodontiidae; genus Aplodontia; species Aplodontia rufa. The sequence continues at coordinate 20,001 of PVKS010007532.1, read as the reverse complement.
TTATGGTAATATATGTACTTAGCTTCTCTCCAAATCAGTGAGTCTAAAATATGGTCTGATTTATTTTAGCTTCTTCCAAACCACTCAATAAATATTTTTGAGTGAATAAGTGCACAAAAAAAATGTTGGTGTATTTAAGGAGAAGCTGTTGTCAACTCTATGGGCAAGAGGAGAACTGGAAGGATCCCAGCCTGGGTCCGGCATCGTTCTTGCTATTTCAGGTCCAAGTAGGGCTGCAAAGTCATCTTTATGTTTTTCACTGTTCCTCTACAAGGAAGCTGAGTGTGATGCTTTAGAAGGGACACATGGAGTAGTGAGATGTCCTGATCACCTGGGTAACCAGAAGGATACGACCCTCATACCAGCCCTTCCCATGGAAGCAGGATGGTCCATAGAGCTCACCCACCAAAGTGAGGAGGGGAGAGAGCAGAAAACTAAGCCAGAGGACTTTTGCTCTTAGTAGAACAGATTGCTCAGTTTGTCTCCATAATTTTCAGCCCTAGCTGTCCTATGTTCTGCCCAGGTGTTTTCAGGGGACAGGTCAAGGGACTAAACTTGTTGCATTAAAACTAAGATTTAAAGGCAGCATCATAATTAGTTTCTCTCTCTTTCTTAAACCTCTGCTTCCATATATCTTTTTAACAGAGATGCAACATTTTGGCAATATAATTAAACAAAATGTAAAGAACCTGGTACTCGAATTTACATCTGCCAATTGTATGGAACATGTGATTAATGAGATGTAGGATTAGTCTCACTGAGGTTTTATAGTGACTTGTCAACAATCACCTGCCCTTTGCTTCCCAGGTGAGAAGGAAGTAACTTTTCCTATTTCCCTTCTGTGGAAACACACTGCTTAGCTATAGTGGTATGCATTTATGTAAATTTTGATTTCTTTCCCTACAGAGAAAAGGAAGGTATGTCAGCCAGGGTTCTACCAGAGGAACAGAAAAAATAGGAGGTCTAGATATATATGAAATATAGTTTTTTTTCATTTTGTTTTGTTTTTGGAATGGAATTGGCTTATATGATTGTAGGTCCTGGTCAGGCCACTGGGCCTTGCAGTCCTCAGAAAATATTTCTTCCTTAGGTAATCTTCTTCTCTAAAGGCATTGGATTAAGCACACCTAGATAATTAAGGAGATTCCTTTACTTAAGACTCGGTTGATTGTAGGAGTCGATCACATCTGTAGAATACCGTCACAGTAAGCCTAGGTTAGCATGTGATTGAATGAGCACTGTGGCCTAGCCAAGTTGACCATCACAGGAAAGGTTCTGCCCATTGTGCTTCTGGAGGACATGTGGATTCTGTGACATGACTTTCTGCATTACTCCAATGAAGGGTCACCAATACCATAGTCACTGGTTTAGTCCTTGTGTGGATTGGCATTACTCTGTTTCCTGTCCTCGTGTTATAAATGCTATAAAAGGGCAGCAGTATGGCTGATAGTCATGAAAGCACTATCATAGGGTGAAAACAGCTCAAAATATGTGCCCTACAGATGTGGTTTTATTTTCCACCCATTAACTAATTTTGTTCAGTGAAGAGTCATCGTGGCATTACGGGGGGGGTAAAAGCTTTGCCTGTGTTAGAGGATGCTGTAAGTTTTGGGGTGATTTGCCTTGGGATTTCCATCATCTACTTCCATTTCTGACCTATTTACCTGTAATCCTTGCTTCTTTTGACTTATTTGACCATATACATGATTCTATTACATCTCATTAAAAGGAATGCTTGTAGACAATATTTTCATTGAACTTAGTTTTGACCTTTCAAATCTAAAGTATAGAATATATGCTTCCTGCTTATTTGAGTCAGGAATTAGTGGACAAGTCAGTGCACCCCTCTTAGCTTCTTCAGTTCAGATGAGACTGCCTTACTCATTTCCTTCAATATTCCTATAACAGGCTTTCACCTTCTTGATCATTTTTGCTGAACTTCTCTGAACGTTCTTACATTGTTCCTGGAGCACAGAGGTTTTAAATAAGTGCACAGTTCTCTAGATTCAGAGTATGCTATAAGAAGAAGGTAAGGATGTGGTTTTCATCATCTTAAGAGTATTTTTGCTGGCCCTTTCTTTAGGAGTTGGTGTGCCTGGGGTGCTATCTGAGGGCTTCTCTAGCTACAGGCTCTGCCTAAGTCTCAGATCAGTTATCTGTACTAACTTGAATATGCCCTCTGGTCTCAACGCCCCCTGCAGCAGACATGAGGGCAGATCTGCATTTTACTTCTCCACTTGCACGTCTAATGGATCCTCAGACATCACTTTCAAAAGAGAGCTCTTCAGGGGCTGGAGCAGTGGCTTGGTGGTTAGGCGCTTGCCTGGAGTACGTGAGTTTGAATCCCAGCACCATGTACACAAAGAAGTTTCTGAAGAATGAAGGTCACATGAATAACTAAATAAAAATTGCTTCTCTTTCTCTCTGTCTGCTCTTTCTTTATAAAAAAAAAAAAGAGAGCTCTTCATTCTGTACCCTGTTGCAACCATTTTTTTTCTACTTTGTATCTATGTATTTTTGGCTTAAGCCAAATATCTCTTAGTTAGTCATAAGTCTATGTCCTCATCCAATCCATGGTCATGTCCTTGAATTCTGCCTCCTAAAATAGACCCTAAGCCTTTTTCTCTAACTCCATTGCCTCAATCCTGTTCCCCAAATCCACCATCTTTTCCTACAGTGGTGTATCAGCCTTGTAACCTGGTTTTGGTGTTTCTGTGGTTGCCTGGCTATATCCTTGCCTGGCCTCAGACAACCCCAAATAACTCTAGTGTATTTGAATCAGGTCCCTTCCCTGCTTGATTCCCTTTGACTCCTTCCTGTTGCAGGTCTTCTAAAAGTGCAGACTTTTCATTGCGGTCTATATCTCCCTGCCCCTTCTCAGACCTCAGCTCGTAGTCAGCCTGTGACATGTTACAGAAAGGGATTCCGACTTTGTTCCAAACATTTGTCAAGCTTGTGACTAGCTCAAACTTCTGTATTGGACACTCTTTCTTGCTGGGATCCTCTTCTCAGAAAGCTCGCATGAGGAGCTACCTACCTCTCTTCTAGATCCCTCTGTAACATCATTTCCTCAGGGAGGCCCTGGCCGTGCTGTCTGCTCTAGTCCTTCCTCATCCACACGCTGGCTGCTGGCTTTTCCCTTTTTGGATGCTGGTTATTTACAATTTATCATAATTTATTAGAACATCCTGTTGTTAAATCAGGGTCATCACCTCCTTCCTTCTCTCCCTCCTTCCCTTCCTCATTCCATCTCTTTCTTTTTTTCTTTCCTCTCTCCTTCCTTCCTTCCCACAGCATAAGATAAGTGGGATAAAGTATTTGCATAATAAATATGATTTGAATGGTTGAATAAGTAGTTATTGTTTTATTGTGCTTTTGGTCTATAGCAGTGAGCTTTAGGTCATGCTATGGGCTAAATTGTGTTGTCCCCAAATTCATATATTCAAGACCAAACTAGCATCCAATATGACTATACTTGGAGATAGGGTCTTTGTAGAAGTAATTAAGGAAGACTTTAACATTTATTCTTAGGGTTTGAATGAGTTTTTTTTTTTTTTCTGGGTAAGTAAGTTCCACAGAGTTTAGATTAAAAAATAATGAAATTCCGTAAGCATTGTTTTGACCTTTTGAAACTGAGGTTAGAAAAAAAAAAAAAAAGCTGGTTTCAATGAAGAGAGGACTGGAAAACAGAGTTGGGTACAGGAATAATAGCGACCAAGTAGAGCAGAAACGTGAGATTCCCAGGATAGCATATGCTGGATACTTTAGATGAAGTTTTGCCAATGTTTGCAAAAAATCTCATCTTTTCACTTCTAGAAGCAACTTATTGTTTTTACCTCTATATCTGTATTTATTTATCACTGAACTATGGCTATGTTTTGCCTACTCTCACCCTACCCTTTCTTCACAATTAGTCTGGGCTCTGCTCTGGAAAGCAGTGTGGAGACTCCTTAAAAAACTTAGGGTTGGATCCACCGTATGATCCAGCTATCCCTCTTCTGGGTATTTTCCCAGAGGAGTTAGAATCAGCACATTACAGCGACACAGCAAAATGTTATGTTCATAGCAGCTCAATTTACAATAGCTAAATTATGGAACCAACCCAGATGCCCTTCACCGGATGAATGGATCCAAAAGCTCTGGTATATATATACAATGGAGTTCTACTTAGCTGTTAGAAACAATGATATTGCATCCATTGAAGGTAAATGGCTGGCAATGGAAGAATCATGTTGAGTGAAGTTAGCCAAACCCAGAGAGTCAAGGGAAGAATGTTTTCAATCATTTGTGGTGGCTGGAGCTAAACCTAGGCTTGGGAGAAAGGTGGATAAACTCATGGATTAGAACCGCAGAATAAAAATGAAATTTGTTGATATTTATGATATACAGTTGCAAGATACTGCAAAGATATTTGAACAAGTTATATGGCATGCCTTTACAAAAATGTAAATGTTTAATCCTATTGTCAATATATATCAAAGAATAATCAGGGATGATAGGAAGGGAGGAGAATGGGGAAGGTTGGAACCAAGATAAAGCAAGGTACATTCCAAGCACTTATAAATATGTCACTGTATGTACTATAGTCATGTATATAAAAATGTGCTTTATAAGTATAAGAATTATGACAGTGTACTGGGTTTTTTTGTGGAAAAATATAGGACCCAGAAGAGAGGCAAGAGATGGGGGATAGGAGGAGGGAGGTGGAGGGGTGCAGGGGAGGGGGCATATTGACCAAATTATATTTCTGTATTGTGTGCACCTAGGAATGTGTGACAACAAATCCCATAATTATGTACAACTATAATGCACTAATGAAAAAATTAAAAAAGAGAGAGAGAGAGAGGAAAAAACAATTAGTCTTGGCTCTGAAGTCAGACTGCTTGGGTCTGTTCACACCCAGGCTCCTCCATGTAATATGTGTGTGACCTTGGGAAAGTTACTGAATTTCTCTATGCTTCTGTGAAATGAAGACATTCTATGAAGCGGGGCAAACAGTTCAAAGAATTGTCATGGGTATTATGTGAGTAAAAATATGGACAGCACTGGCATACAATATGACCTCGATAATTAGGAGTTGCGTTTGTGGTCATCAACATTGTTATCATCTTTTGTTTTCTGTGAGGGAGCCTAGCATGGTATTATCTTATTAATTGAATAGTTTATTTAAGTTACACTTGGCATGGGTAAAAGGAATTTTAAAGGAGAGAGTCTCAGAAGTCAGGGACTTTGTTGGATAGAAAATGTAGCTTGTTTTAGATGCACAGAGAGGAGAGGACAAGAAAAAAGGATGGAGAAAGGGAAAAAAGTTGAGAGTAAAGAAAGAAAAAGAATGGACTGAATATGAGAGAGAGAGAGAGAGATAGGGAAAGAGAGAATCGATTTTATTTAGTTTTTCAAATGGCTTTCATTGCTCTGACACCTTGTTTTATATGTGGTGCTGGAGTTCGAACCTGTGTCCTCACACATGCCAGGCAAGCACTATCACTGCCAAGCTGCCACCCCAGCTCCTGTAGCAGGTGCTCTTGATGCTTCACATCATGTCTCCTCTGCTCACCTCTCATTTCCAGAACTTCCACTGGGGGTTTCAGCTGGTGGCTATAGTTCCATAGGAGACTTGCCCTGACAGTGCCTCTCCACCAGGGGGACTTTTCTCACATTTTATCACAGAACCTTCTGGAGTTAGCTTTGCCAGCAGGCAAATGCAGCTTACAAGCTAGGGGATCTAGGGGAGTCAATGTACTCCCACGACCCTCAACCAACAGCTCCAGCCTCTGGCCTTGTGGATGAAGAGCCTGGGAGAAGTTCTCCTTTCCTCTTGGATCCCATTGGCAAGCAGCCCCAGTTGACTATATAACAACCCTCAGGGTGGCTCATCCTCTTCTTCTGCTCTCTTTTTCCTCCCATTTACTCATGGGAGACACATCCCCCTGGTTGAATTACCTGTGCAGGGGTCCTTGACTTTGTCTTAGGCTTTGCTTTAGGAGGAACCAAAGAAAAAAGAAAATGAAAATCAAACAAACAAACAAAAGATATAGGAACCTGACAGCTCAGCATTCGCTTAGAAAGCTTTTTCTGTTTTCTCCAGTACATCGCTTGCTAGTAGAATACCTTAGGAATTTGTCATATCTTAACTTCTTCAACTACATTAAAACTTTCTTGAGGACAGGGATGATTTTTTACATGTGTTTTATATCCCCCAATTTCTGTCACTCAGGAGTGGGCTTATTTGTTGATGGATTGGTTTTCTAGTTGAACCTTACGCTTCCTCTTGGGACTGTCATTCAGAATGATTTGGTTTTATTCCAGGAGAGTCCATGCAAATGACAAATGAGTTCTATTAGTAAGGGAACTTAGTTTTTAAGAACAGGCGGTTTTTGTAGCTGAAGAACCACTGTGGCATCTACAAGTAATTATCTCTCCAGAGGCTGTCACTTCTCTGGGCTGCCCCTTATCTTCATGTCCCTTCATGTAACAGTGAAGTTTCTTGGCTTTCTGTTTTCAATCTGTTCTCGTGCAAAAGAACTTAATTCTTTGGGGAGGATACTACTGTAAAGCATTTATCTACAGAGCATGAAAGCAATTTTTCCAAATTAGTGACTGCGCAAACCTGAAAAAATGGTCAAAATAAAGTAAAAATAGTCAGTGTTTTGAAACATTTAGTTCTTTTAAAATGTCAGTTTACCTTTTTTGGTCTCAACTCGTATTCCCTCATAAGGAGATCCATAGGAAGATCTGTGGACTGGATAGGCGTCCATACTTCTGACTCCTAAAGAACTATGCAGACATTGGTTCGACTAAGAAAATATATATTCATTAGGATCAATGATAGAATCAGGCCTGTGTGGTTCTAAGGACAGATGCTGTTCCAGGGATTGTATCCGTTGCTTAGAATTGTGCCTGGCACATGGTAGGTGCTCAGAGAACCTTGACCCTGACAATGATGATGGATGGGTAACTACTGCGGAAACAGCGGGGGAAGAGCCCTACTACCTCCAGCTTGACCTTGTGATTGGTATTATAGGGTGGAGGATACCTTAAAGACAGGCAAAGGGAGTTCCCTGCATTTGGTAAATGCAGCTCCTGTGTGGAAATACAAGTGGTAACAACCACCATGACCCAAGCTGCCTGCCCGTTCAATGTGAGGAAATTGAAAGCAGGTTCTGTCTTATGGCTGGAGTCATGTGAATTTGCCTAGGGACAATGAAATGGGACTGTCTACAGGAGGTTTCTAGCCCTTGTCAGAACTATATTTTTGCATTGGTTGTTACTACTGTAAACAGATGTCATCTTAACCAAAAAGGAGCAGAACTCTTTTCCTGAATGTAGCATATTATTCAGCCACAAATAGTTTTCTCTAAACTTCTGGGAGACATGAGTCTGTGCCTCATATTTTAACACACACAATATATGGAGCCACTGACAGATATGACCTCTGTCGTATGTTATTGCTGACAGATTTCTCCCAATGCAGCTCTGCCGATGATTTTGAAAGCAGGGCCTCTTGGAGTAAAGAAACGATATGCTTCAGTTGAAAGAAAATAGAGAGCAACTTCTAATGCATGTTTGGAGGCTGTCTTTCAAGTTGTCCCCTGTATTATTTTGAAGCAAGTAAAGGGATTGCTGCAATCGTGGTGTGATCAATCTATTCAAAAAGTAACATATCCAAGTTTGTTCTAGCCTCCAAATTACATTTTTTTCAGACAAGTAGCTGCCAAAGAAGTCAGCAAGGCATCAGTTTGATGAAATGTCTTCTAGCATATTGCCATTTCTAATTATTCAATATATTTACCTCCAGTTATGTCTTTCATCACTCAGCCTGGCTGCACTTCAAGGGGAGATATCTGTGGATTAGATTGTTGTAACTTGAAGTTTCTAGCATGCTTTGATTTATCTTTGTTTTGTTTGTCCCCAAGTCTGGAAGGCCAAGTGAAAAAAAATATATATATCTATATAATTTTTTGTCATCCCCCACTGTTCTGTTTTCAGCCATTCCTTTCTCTCAAACATAATGAGTTCTCAATAACTATTTGAACTTTTTCCTTCTTTTCCTGACCCAAGATTTTTCTTACTGCATTTTCACAGAGCACATATTTCATGACTTTTGCTATTTGCCTATGTGCTTGCCTCTCCTCCTTGGGGTCAGGGACTGTGTCTTATCCTTTCTGGTGGGAAGCCTAGTGCTTCACAAAAATTAGACACTCAAGAAACATTACTTTGATGAAATGTTTATTGAACAAATATTAAAATATTGGAGTTATTTTATTAAGTATTAATTCCAAAGGTATGATGTTCTTGAAGCACTGGAAGTTAAATAAACCAAGTATTAGGAATTAATTGAAATCATAATGGTTTTAATGCCATATGGAAATTTAGAGAGATTTGAGATTTTAACCCGGCCTCTTTGTTTCACAGATAGGGATTCTTTGACCTGCTTTGGATAAGAAGCCTAGGAGTCACACACTACAGTCTTTTGGTGCTTTAACTAGAAAGCTGAAGAATCGACCTATAAGTGACCTGTTGTAAAATTAATTCTAGAAATGCAGTAAGGTCTCTTTACTGTAATGTGCATAAACTCTAAAGATAAGACTCAATAAATTGCTTCTGAAAATTGCTAATATTAAGAACAAACTCATGGAAACTTCATAGTCCAATGTCTGTTCATTTTAAGTGATTACAATGCCAGGATTTAAGGTGTCACTGAAGAGAAACAAAGGAGGTGTCAAAAATGACAGAGCAAGCTGGGCATGTGGAGCATGCTTGAATCCCAGTGGCTCAGGAGGCTGGGGCAAGTGGATTGCAAGTTCAAAGCCAGCCTCAGCAGTTTGGCGAGGCTCTAAGCAACTTAACAAGACTCCATCTCAAAATAAAAAATAAAAAAGGCTGGGGATGTGACTCAGTGGTTAAGCATCCCTGGTTTCAATCCCTGGTTAAAAATAAAGAAAGAAAGAAAAGAAAGCTTTGAGGGTGTTGCTGAAAATGGTTGGAGCCTTTCTTCTCTGAGCATCCAGTGTGAGTTGGGAGGGAAGACTAAGAAGGAAAAAAATCACCATATTTTTGATAGCCTACTTCATGTCATGCCCTATCACTTTTATTAAGTCTAATAACCATTTAAGCCGGCGGCGGGGGGGGTGTGGTGTCTCAAAAAGGTGACTTTGCCCTTCCTAGCCCTCTCCTCACAACATCTCTAACAGTTTTGGCAGTGTCTGGAAACGTTTCTTATTATCATGATTGGGGTGTCGCTATTGGCAACTCTTGGGTAGAGGCTAGGGTTGATGCATAGGACTGCCACCAAAACAAAGTTATCCATCCCAAAATCTCAGTAGTGTCATGGTGAGAAACCCTACAAGCTAAGGATTGTGTTCTTCTAATATTTACAGATGAGGACATAGAGGCTCAGTGTTACCTGGCTAGTAAGTAGACTGGGCCTTTGAATCCAAATCTTATGACTTTTAAAACTTGTGACTGCTCACCATGTCCACTCTCTAGATGGAAGAGTGAATACCAAGCGTGGGTATTGACAGGGGGTTGTTAAATTGAGCTTTCTGGATCCACTTCTGGGATTCTGTCTCATTTGGTCTGGTGTAGACTTGAGATCCTCACATTTTATCTGGTACTCAAGGCCTCGGACCCACACTTTGAGAAACACTTCTCTAAGGCAAGGATATCATTAGGTATACAGAGCGGGTTTGCTATTCCTGCGATGGAATCCAGTCATTCGGTTGCTTTTGATTTGCTGTGGTTTCTTACCTCTTTATCATCACGTGTTCCCGTCTCTGGCTGCGCCTTGGGTAATGATGGGTTAAAAAAGTTGTGGGTGTGAATATTCCAGAAGATACTGGATGAACCAAGAGGGTGGAGGCAGCCGTTTTCTTTCATCAGGGGTGCACGATTTCTTCATTCTAGATTGCCATTCTTTTAAATGACTAATATTGTTAGTACTTTGATATTGAAAATAATATAAAATCATTTTATAATGCTGATTTTGGGGGGAGGAATTGCTAAAACTTCCTTTAAAGTCAGACTGGTTTTATTTATTTCTGTGGAATCTAAGAATTTTATTACACTATTCCCAGATAATAATATGTGGTAAAAACAGGATGCCATTGGATGCACATTAGGAATGGGAATAGCTTAGAATGGGCCAGGAAGTGACTTAGAAACAGGGACATAGCCTTCAAATACGGGTGAAGGAACTAACCCACAAACTAAGGAATACAGATAGCCTCTAGGAGCCGAAGAGAGCTAAAGCAAAGAAACAGATGCTTACCTCAGAGCCTTGAGAAAGAACTTAGCTTGGGGAAACTGCCTCAGCCTTCCAGCCTCCAGAGCTGCACATTTTTGTATTTTAAGGCTACTAAACTGGTTACAGCAATCTTAGGAAGCTAATGCACTTCCTGTGTTAGTCAGCTCTCTGTTACTATAACAAATACTTGAGGTAGTCAGTTTATAAAGAGAACAGGCTCATAGTGTTGGAGGTTTCAGTTCATGGCAGGATGGCCTTGTTGCATTTGGGTCTGTGGCAAGACAGTGCTTCTTGTCTTGGCAGGAACACACGGTAGAACAAGCTGCTCATCTCTTATATCATGGCATACAGGAAGAAGAGGGGTCGGGGGTCAAGTAGCGGGACAGGGAGAGGGGGAGGAAGAAGGACAGACAGACAGAAGTAGAGAGAGAGAGGGAGAATATGGAGCCAGGGTTCCATTTACCTTCAACAGCACATTCCCAATGACCAGAAAACCTCCCATGAAGCCCTCCTTCTTGACTCCGCCACTTCCCAGTCGTGCCACAGGCCAAGAACCAACCCTTAACATGGGGGCTTTGGGAGTACTTATCTGTACCATAGCACTATGGTTTTTGTTACTGATCTTATGCTATTTCCTTTACATATCCGTTCATGTCACAAACCTTTTGTGCGGATGTTTCCTTACTTTTCATCTTTTCCTTATTGGGGTAGCTTAATGAGTTTATTTAAGCATTTGAACTAGGAATGGCTGGGAGAAATAAAAATTGTGGCATTTAAAAGGGTCTGGGGAAAATTTCCTCTAAGAGGTGAGTTAGCAGGGTATATAGAGTCTAATGGAGACAGAAAATAAATCCAGTTTTCGTTTACTGGCCTCGTGGGATTTGCCTGCCTTCTCTGTGAAAATCATTCAGCTCTGACAGTTGCTGACATACGTGATTGTAACAGTCCTGAAAACTTTTGGTTGGTAGCAACCGGGACTGGTTATTCTGAGTTGCACCCAAGTGTAACTCTGATTTTGTTAAGGACATAAAAGTCGTATGAAGAAATAGATACCAGCTGGAATAAATCTATTTTAAAAATTTATCCCAAATGTACAGTTATCACTAAAGGACTGAAACATAGATTATACCCTGATGTTTTAAGCCTTTGTTAAGAAATGGAAGGACTGTTCTCTGAACCCTGTAAGCCTCGTAGTCTAATCCTTGTTTGTCACGTGCAAAGTCTCGAAATAAAATGGAATGTCATAAATTACCTCAATTAAAACTTTTTCTATTTCTTTTGTTTATGCTTTTGGAGACTAATCCAGGGAGAATAAGAATGCAGCAGAAGTCAAGCTTAATTGTAATACTCTCAAAACTGAGACTAATTCAAAATTCTGCTTGCTTTTAAACTTCTGTCTCAGATAAAATAAGGTTCATAGGAATATTTAGGGCTACAGATAGAGGGAAGCTTTTAGAGCTCAGTCATTTTCCCCCCCTCCATTTAGATGGGGAAAATTGTAATCCTAATACATCTCTATATTTCAAAAATAATGTAGAAATGATTTTTAATTTTCTTGTGTTTTTAGGTGAGAGGAGGGAGATGTATTAATATGAAACCTTTGCTTCTGATAACTTCTATGATCCTTCCAACAATCTATGAGGAAACTATTGCTATTTTAGTTTATTGTCAAGAAACTAGAGGTTAGTGAGCTAAAGTAATTCAAATAGTTACAGTGTGCAATTTGAAAAGAATTCAGATCTCAAGACTCCGGAGTAAAAGATCAGACCCTTATCATTTCTTCCAACTTGGAACTCTCTTCTCTTACTTTCATGAGTCTGTGCAGGGTGTGGGAATACCTGGGTTAATGCAGTCAGCCTTCCCAATTCATGTCTCTCCTAGTAAACACACACCTTCATCGATGAAATTTTTATTTGTGGAACTATCTTTAAAAAAATGTGTTGCTTGTATAGTTATATTATTGTTTCCTTCATTATGATTTATTATAAAATGATACATGACATTGTAACAGATCTTCAAAGCAAACAAGGCTAAAAGTACAGAGATTCCATAACTTTCTCTAGATTCATACAATGCTTAGGCACTGTAGAACTTTTAAGGAACATGATACTTTGTTTAGGTCCTAGCGAACAGAGAAAAATGAATTGGAGTTGGTATACCATTATGAGTTATTGCCCCTCAACACCGCACCGTTTGTTCTCTTCAATGGTTTTTAAGATTCTCTGCAGTTTTACTTCTTCCCAACCTCATCTGAGATACCTCAAATGCTAATGGAGCTGCTGGTGAATGAATGAGCGTTTGCTGCATTGCCCAATCTCTTCGCTGCACATCCAGTTATTTGTAACACCACTTCCCTGGGTATTTACACGTCTCACATCAGAGTCCCAGAGGAAGAAGCTCCTTGGCCTCATCAGAAAATGTCTCAGGGTGGTGTTAGGGCTCCTCCATGTGAGATGGGAACCACTGACCTGTGGCCAACAGGCCCACAAAAGCCCATTGGAACTTATCAGAATTCACCTTAGGTAATATCCAACTTCTCAGGTGATTCCCGGTTTGAACTTTGGTCTTCAGGAAACTCTTTGGAATTGCCTCAGCCTTCTGAGAGTTCCCCGTCCTTTCCCCATCTTGCCCCAATTTATTCTTTCTGTGGAACTATTGGGAATAAACACACTCATGCTCCAACATTCCCTCCTTATCACGGCATTACTCACCTCAACTGGAGGCTGCCGGTGGGCTACTAACCATCACTAGACCTGCCCTCTGCCTATTTTGAGACTAGGAACATGGAGAGCAAACTGTATGGCTGTCAGGGAGCTTTGGCTGGGTATTTTCACATGCCTCTCCAAACCTGCTGCCTCCGCTGTTTGGCAACCTGGAGGCCATGTGCCCTCGCAGGCTCCTTTTCCTTGCTTCCAGTTGGCTGTAGGCAGTGGGAGGTCAGAGATCAGAGGGCCTGAGGGTAGTGAGGAAGGAGAATTTATCCTCCCAGCTACCACCTGTGAGTTGCCTTTTGCTTGGGTTCCTCTGTCTTCAAAGATTACACAGTTCTTCTGGGTTCTGGGAACCACTCTCCGCCATCTTCATCCAGGTCTGCCAATGGTAAGGGCTCTGTTTCCTGGGGCTCCCTTTGCTGTGCCTTCACCTTTGTCACCAGTGTCTGTCTTGCATTTTCCTCAGTTCCCCTACTGTAAGGAGCTGTTTTCTGCCTGGGCCAGTCTCTGGCCTCCTTTTCTTACAATTGGTCTTACTCTGCTCCACTCTCTGTGTGTAGCTAACTCCTCTTTGTTCTTTTTATTTAATGGTACGGACATCACCATGCCTCTTTCCCTAGGCTCCATGGTTTATGCAACTATTATCAGTAATTTCTGCCTTAGTAGGAAATTATCTCAGAAAGAAGTGTTAGAATGGAAGGTGTTCAAGAAATCTGTGGCCCAATGAAACTTCTGAGAAATTGCTCCTCGTGGTCTTTATTTTTACCCTCTATTGATGGTATCAGCTGCTGACTGAGGCCAGACCAGAATGGGTTGGGGAGGACCAGTGTTCCCTGGGGTCTCCCTCTAGGCTGGTTCGAGATAATATCCAGGGGCAACTGTTGGATCCAGTTATTGGGTGAGAATATGCTACATGGGAGGAGGGTTACCTCACCCCCACCCCTGACTGGCACATAATATGGGCTCAGCAAGGTATTGTGTTCCACAGTTACTTAATGCATGCCTATTGAGTATGAAGGACAGGCAATGGAGATGTGTCATTAAGACCCAAATCCTAACCTTCCTGGTACTAGTAGCCAAAGGTTTTCTGGAAAGAGTGGTGAGTCTGAGAAAGCAGAGAAGTTGGGTAAACCAAAAGCTCAGACCTGGAACAAAAATGGAAGCAATGGGACTGGAGATATTTAATATGAACTGGGGGTGGAGGTTGGAGGGGGCAGTCAGATACCTGGCAGGCTAGTGGAACTGGGGAAAGAAGGAGTAGAAAATCTTGATGGAAGCTCAGATCCATGGCCAGCTGTTGAGTTATTTTTTCCCCAAGGTTTGTGGCTTTCTGTGGATCTGAGGACAGAATCCCTGGATGCGTATTTGTTACTGTAAGGGTCATAGCAGCAGGGTCATACTGAAACTGGCCTTTGAAAATACAGCTTTTAATTAAGAATAGTATTTGACTCTAGGTAAGTTGTCTAGGAGGCTAATTTCATTTACATTCTTTTCTGCTGGCCTCCCTCCCAACTGAATTGGCGAAAGCCTGTATTTTCCAGAACAGCTCATCGACTCTACACCCTTTAGCTCCCTGGGCCACAGTTCCTTGTGGTTCTCAGGCTGTGTTCTGCTTGGAGTCCACATGGCAGGTCACCTGACCTGTCTGTCCTCCGGGACCGGGACCGGGTCTCTGCTGAGCTCACCTGCCTCATCTCTTGCTTATCCTCCTCTTGCTCCTTAACCCCTGGTAGTGCACACCATACTGCCACCTCTGGCTTCTTGTGTCACTGCTTCCCCAGCCCCTTCAGTTAATCTGTCTAATTGCTCCTAATACTCAATCCAGGCATCGCCACCTCTCAGAGGTCTTTTTTACTTTCCTCAAGCGGGGCCACAAGGGCCCCGGTCCCTCTGTTCCCATTTTAAGCCACCTGTGGCTCTGTGGCAGCACTCATCATCCCACATGTAAATTGGCTTTGTATTTAAATAAGCTTTGTATTTAAATAAGCTTTGTATTTAAACTTGTTGTTCATTCTCACCATGCACTTCTAGGCCTAAGTCTAGAGCTTTGGAGCCTTAGCACAAAAGCGTGCCTGGTGCATAGTAAGTAGAGCTAATGCATCTTGGTGGAAAGTGTTCTGATTTTCAGGAAACAGCACTTAGAGTTTTGGGCTTTCCTGACTTCCATGGAGTCTGACAGTTTTTGCTTTGGCTTCCTCTGTCAAAGCATCTCAGGGACACTCGTGTGTTCTGAAAAATTGGAGCCATTGAGGTGGCTCATGTGCCATTGTCCTGTCCTAGCCTATCTGGAGGATGACATAATTATGGGAAATAGGTTTCCCTTCTATGGGAACATCTGAGAGAGAAGAGAGGTGAATTACCTATGTCTGTGCAATCATCACAGGCAGGGGGGATCATAGGTATCAGAGCTCTTGGAATCCAGTGAAATCACAGGGTCTGTTAGGTGGCAGGGCCTCAAGAGAAGTGGAAAGCTGTTTTCTTCTTGGGCATGCAATGTGGAGAGTCTATTAGCATCCCATGTCCATACCCACTAAGGCTGCACATGCACGGCAACTTCCTTGCACTGAGATGGAAGAGTTCTGCTGTTGATGTGCATAAGGTGATGGGCATCATGGCCACTCATAAGGAATGTTGGCAATTGTTGCTAAAGACAGGCAGCTGTGGTGTTAAGGTGTTCATAATGAGGAATTGCATCTCAAAAGTAATTCCCTGTCACAACTAGTCTAGATTTATGGAAGTTGGAATGGAAGTTGTTTCAGGAAGGTGGTGGATTATAGGCTGGGAAGAGGCATGAAGGAAATTTCCGGGGTGATGGACAGGTTCTGTGTGGAAACCGGCATGATGGTTGCACAGCTGCCTGCGCATGTAAAACTGTTATTGAACCCTATGCCAAGTCCCTCATATGCTTTGTGTACAAATGCCATCCTTCAGCAAACTTTAAAAAGGAAGTTGCTTGTGAAAATTTATATACATCATCGAGAAGTCAGGAAGGCAGGAGGTTATTCTGACAATTCATTAAAATGTCCTGTGTCTAAAATGCCACCTTCAGCTGGGTGCAGTGGCAGACGCCTGTAATCCTAGTGGCTCATGAGGCTGAGGCAGGAGGATCACAAGTTTAAACCCAGCCTCAGCAACTTAGCAAGGCCCTAAACAACTTAGTAAAGTCTGTCTCAAAATAAAAAATCAAAAAGTCTAGGGATGTGGCTCAGTGGTTAAGCACCTCTGGGTTCAATCCCTGGTACAAATAGATAAATAAAATAAAATGCTATCTTCAAACTTGTCTGATTGTCATACTGACATAGGGTTGGGAAAAATGTACATGGGGTGCCTGTTTAGTTGAGCCCCTTTCCCTGCTTTCTTCCCTTGGAGTACTCTTTACTCAGAACCCTCAGCATGGGGGCCCCAGGGCTTGACAGCTGGTTCACTTCATCAAATTGTTGCTTGAACTTGGACTGAATGAAGTAAAGCTCTGATATCAAGTGTAGTCAACCTTCTGCATCCACATAGTCAATCAATAGAAGATCAGAAGTATTTTAAAAACTGCACCTGTATGTACGGACTTTCTTCTTGTCATTCTTCCCTAAAAAATATAACAACTACTTATATAGCAGTTACATCATCTTAGGTATTATAAATGATCTAGAGATGATTTACAATATACAAGAGGAGCTGGGTAGGTTATACACAAGTATTATGCTATTTTATATAAAGAACCTGATTATTCACAAATTTTTGTGTCCTGAAACCAATCCCCCACAAATACCATGGAATGACTAATACTTTAAAAAAAAAATTGTAGCAAAACCACATACAGCATAGAATTTGCCATTTTAACATTTTTTAGTATATAATCCAATGCCATTAATTATGCTCAGAGTAATTCACCTTACCATTTATATTTCCAAAGGTTTTTTAGTACCCCAAAGAGAATTTCAAAGATTGCAGCTATTAAGTTGTAACTCCCCATTCTCCCCTCTCTCAGCCTCTGATAGCCTCTTGTTTACATTCTGTCTCTTTAAATTTGCCTATACTAGATATTTCATACAAATGAATTTATACAATATCTGTCATCTGTGTCTCGTTGATCTCACTTAGGGGAATGTCTTCAAGATTCATCTATGTTATAACAAGAATCAGAAATTTGTTTTTCTTAGTGCTGAATACTAGTACATTGTGTATGTGTGCACACAAAATATGGGTTATTTCCACATTTTTGGCTGTTGTGAATAATTTGGCAATGAATGTTGACTGATACTGTTTAAAATTTTGTAAACCTAAAAATTGTCACCTTTACCAATGATCTGTCCTTCAAATCTCAACTAAAACATCACCTTCTCCGTAGAACTTTCTGTGACCTCCTTCGTCTTGCGATCACAACATGCCTTGCATCACCTCTGCCCTTCTTTTTGACCTGGGTTACTGCGTCTTGTCTGTAGCCACAGACTACACCTGTACCAAAACAAGTGAAAAGGCAGCTTAAGTCAGGATCTTGAGGAAGGGTGAGCCTTGTAAATTGAGGAAGTAAGTGTGAGTAGATCGTCTGAATAAAGGAATTAAAGGTCTATCCTAAGGGAGCCAGGGTTAGAAAGTAAGGATACTGGGCTGGAGAGGTAGCTCAAGGTAGAATGCTTGCCTGGCATGTGCAAGGACCCGGGTTTGAACCCCAGACCACATACACAACTAAGTGTCGGAAAAATAAACAAAAAACACCAGATGAAGGACTAAATAAGGATTGACCGACTGACTCTCTCTCTCACTCTCTCCCTCTCTTTAAAAAAAAAAAAAAGAAAGAAAAGAAAGTAAAAGTATTGAGACTTGGAAACAAGTCTGATTTTTTTTCCCCTTAAATGTGGTGTGGGCAGACCTGGTGGCTTTTTTCTGTAACTACACCTTTTGTTTATTTGTATGGCTTTTACTATACGTTTTGCACATGCACAAAGTCTAAGGTGTGATATCTTAGCGTAGAGTTTCTACACTGAGCTCAGCACGTAATGGGTACTTGAATCAGTTGAAATATAGATCCTGCCTGCTCTTACAGAGCAAATAATAGTGGCTTATTGGCAAAGGTTGGGTTCTTCGAGAAATAAGACTCTGGGTTGGAAATCGTTGTGCAGGTGAGTGTTTTTTTGGGAAGGTCTCTTGGGGTAAATATTGAGTGTTAGAGGAGCAAAGTTAAGCAGAGAGACAAGTTGTATTATGACAGTTATAACAGAGACTGCAGGTGATCCCCCAGGAGCTCTCAGAGGTCCTTCAGAGTTAACCAGGCATCTAGGCAAGGGGACCAGGGCTTTGCACTTCCTTATGCAATCATTCACTGGGTGCAGGTCAATGACTACTTCCATCCTGAAGAGAGGGATCTGCCATGACTACAGTGGCCATAGTTTTGGAGAGCTGAGCTCCTTCTGTCTTGTTAATCTACCATCCCTCAAACATGTATGGTCAAGGAAGCTTAATACATTTATATTCCCAGGGAAATGGCTTCCCAAGGAAAGAGTGTAATCTGAATATTTCTTTTCCTTCTACGATGTCTCCAAATAGTTGCCACATGGGTGTGACCAGAAGTTATCCACATTACTTCCACTTACTTGCCCTTGGTTAAAATGTGGTCAGGGGAACACACCTGCTGCAGGTGAGGCTGGGCATTATTTCTTTCTTGTGAATATGCATTATAGAGGGTTTTTTTTAATTATCAAAAAGGGAGGGACAGTAAGAGAGAGAAAGAGAGGATCGGTTTTATTTAGTCTTTCATGTGGCCTTTGTTGCTCTGACACTTTCTTGTGCACATGGTGCTGGGGTTTGAACCCAGGTCCTCACACATGCCAGGCAAGCCCAGTAACCACCTAGCCACTGCTCCAGCCCCATGTACAGGCTTTATATTCTGGATAAATAACACTAAAATGTTATAAAGGATTATTAGAATAATGTGAACTTTTAAAGGGTGAGTATTTAATTGGTTTCTCTATCAAATATGGAGACCACAAAGAAGGAGTTGGTAAACTGTTGCCCAAAATAGATTTAAGTAATTATTTATTTAATTCATTATGCCAACAGTCTTTGAGTATTCTTCTTGGATGATGGCAAATTTCCTTCTACTTTTGTTTAGTTTTCACTGGTTAACACCTCTGTGACTTCCCAACGTCAAAAATTAGTCCTACCTTATGGGTTGCTTTTTCTTCTTGTTTGTTTTTTCTTTTTTCTGGTACATGGGTTTGAACCCAGAGGTTCTCTACCACTGAACTACATCCCCAGTCTTCTTTATTTTATTTTGAGACAGAGTCTTGCTAAGTAGTCCAGATGGTCCTTGAATTGGCAATCATCTTGCCTCAGCCTTCTGAGTCACTGGGACTGAAGGTATGTTCCACCATGCCTCGCTATGGATTGGTTTTTCAAGTTAGAAGCATTCCTGGGAGTCAAATATGCGTGGATAACTTTAATAGGTGTTGAGTTTATTATTTATGATTGCCGCTGGATTTACCATGGAGTTTGGAACGTGGACAATAAGAATCATCAGGAAAGCAGGTGACTCTGGGGAATGTGGTGGATGGCTGACTTTTCTTCCGTGGCCCTCTTTTACACTGAATTGATGTAACTGAAAGAGGCAGACGAATAAAAGGCTAAAAATGTCTCCTTTCCTAGATATTGTTCCTTTTCCTCACCTGCTCACTTGCATTCTGTGGCTTGTTTGTGCAAAGACACTGTCATATTCTTTTGGTAATTAATCATCTTGCATAATTTTATATAAATAGATGGGTTAGGAGTAATCTGACTTCTGTATGTGTCTTGAAGTTGTCCATAAGTCTGACATAAATTATTTTACTATGTGTACATTTTTTCCCTTTTTTTAATATTTATTATTATTTTTTGAACAACCTTACACGATTTTAACAAAATAATATAAAATGTGTATAAAATGTGTAAATATTCTGGATATTGCAATTATCTCCAGGAGTGCCCCCCCCCAATTACCCTCCCTTATCCCTCCCTTCCCCTTCCCTTTATAATTCTAAAAAAAAGGTATTAGATTGTAAAGCATTACATCTTATC